>JPKZ01001921.1:4388-58832 GCA_000803305.1 Toxocara canis
ACTGCCCGTATACCACGCCATCTACTTTCTTTATCTGCGCAAACATATGAGTCTGCCACTTCCGTATTCCGCCCGTCGCATCTCTCTCCTTTCAGATTCTCTTTTTCTTCCGTCTTTTTCGTTAGTTTACGTGCATTTCAATTTCAGCGATTGACGTTTGTCCTGGTTTTGCATCATTTTTGTGTTGCAGGTTGATCGTTGATCTAATGCCGATGTTGGTGGATCACCGCGAGTATTCAAAAAGTTCATATTCGCATATTCCAAAAATGCTTGAACTTAGCGACTCGATTGTCGCCGCTCTTCGGGTACTCGTCTCTAATTGCTTACAACTTTGTGTTCTGCTAACTGCCGTTTGACTTACCAGTTAGCTTTGAAGTTTGCAGGCTGCTTTTTGTCACGACACGTGGGTCTTTTTGAAAAATACAGAACGTAACTGTTGAGATCTTTGCTGACATTTTTGCAAACTTCTTAGTCATAGCGTTTTATAGGGGCTTTAGAGGGAACATATACGGCTGCAATGCAGAAAAAGGGAGAAGGGGTCCTCTTAAACAGTTGTATCGTAAGAGGGGGGGGAGGGGGTTTGATGATTCTGCTCCTCCATACTGTCATTTGAAAGCACATAGGCCGTGCTGAGACTAGCGGTTTTCAGCGTGAAATCGAGGAACGTTTGTGTCCAACGTGGCGGTGGATGGAATCGGTTCTGGATCGTACGGAAGCGCAGCTGCGTTTCGGCAACGCGTTAATGTGGTCTCCTGCTGGCGCGCTGATTGTCAGTAACGAACGCAAATCTACGAGCAGGAAAGATGAAGAAAGGTTGACTTTAGTACGGTGTCCATTTATTCCGAGAAATGGGGTGCATATGGCGAGATGGTCTTTCCATCGCTGCTATAACAGAGGGGGGAGGGGGATGTCTACGCACACTTTGCATTTTCGATGACCAGCTATGGCGATTTGTTTAATAATTCAATATTCCTGATTGTGTTTCGTTCTGCCATTCTACGCCATCTCATTTTGTCTTCAGATAAGGCCTCTGTCGCCGAACAGCGAGTGGAATGGCAAAACGCAAAAATTTTCTTTTGCTGGCGTTGCGTACTGCTGTCGTTTTAAGACCTTGCTAGGAATGGGAGGAAAACAGCATCGTTCTGTGTTCTGAAAACGCAGACTTATAACAGATTGAACGAACGAGTGCTTAGATAATGTGAGAGAGAATCCTGATAAATATTGGACGCCAGGAGATGGGCGAGTGAAATGTTGATGCATTTTGTGTCAGTCGCAGTAAGAGGCAAAGGAAGAAAAGGTTGCTGGGAGAAGCGACACGTTGGTCCGATAACTGCTAAGGGCCTCGAGCCACTTTTCGCTATGATCGTATGCTTCGGCGAATTGGCATTTGCAAAACGCATTATGGAAGCGTCACCTATACGTGTGGTGTGTGTGCTTGTCTTTCTGTCTATTTATCTAATGTCGGGAGCCACGAAGCAAAAGTTGAGAGGAAATCGAAGGAGGTTGTGGGCACTTAAAGGCGCTAAAATGTTCGCATGCGTCCTTCAGTCGGTCATGTTGCAGGATCTAGTAGGCAATTCTAAAAGCGAGCTTCCAGTAGGAGGATTATGCATCATGCGTTTGTAGAGCTGCCAAAGCGCATGTCAAACCAGCGCTTTCATGAGAATTTACGCTTGTTTATATGTGCTTTCATCCCGTTTGCAAAAGCGCATTATGCAGATCCACCCCATCTTTCCAGTTCCAGGTCGATTCAAGGGAAGCTGTATGCACCTAAAGATGCACAAAACATGTCTGCATTCTACAACAGATTAAATTACGCTTTTCCTCGGTCGGGTTGGCAAAAAACGAATATTTAATAAGATTACCAGTTGTTGGGTTAGATAAAAATATGTGTGCTTTGTAAATTTTTATGTCTTTGAGTTCCTTCTGTGCGTCTTATTTGTGAAGCCGAGTTGTCTGATAGCTGGAATGATCCAAACGCATATCGTATCAGCCCTTTGGGGTGAGCTCATGCTTTTTTTCTTGCTTAGCTTTTTATAAGAATCAACTGTCGTATGATGTCTCCACAGTCGTCAGTGACGTATAACTTTTTTCGTCGGTATGCAGCACTGCTAGCCTTTCATTCATTGTTCTGTCTAGTAGTTTCTGTCGCTGACGTAGTGGCGAGTTTACAGGAGGCGTTGCAGACGTCCGGGGTCGGCCATTTATTCACCAGTATCGCGACCCGAGTATACGACTGCGGCGCATTGCTCTTCGGGTGGAAGAGATTCGGGGAGCAAGAAATGTAAGCAGATTTTTGTGATCGTGGAATACCCAGCATTCTTTGCAGCAAGGGGAGGGGGTGCAACTAAGAGCAGTTAGTTTTATAATGTTTTTCAATTTAGTTAGGTTATAAGAGGATATTGGCGTTCTGCCAATAGCGTCTCATTGCAATTTTAAACTTTCATCCGCATCTGCGTAAGGAGATAGTGGTGCGCTGTGAATATGTTGTTACGTTTGCTTAGAGTTTGCCTGCAATCGTTCGACTATATGAAGGGTAATGTTTTCCAGTGAGAGATCGTCCAGGTACAACGGATGATGTTTCACAGGAAGTTTTTATCGATCTTTAGTTATTTATTCGTGAAGAGGACCATCCTTGCCTTCTGTTGATGGTAATAACGGTCACCTTTACTGCAACTGCCTAGGGCAGTTGCACCGTATTTTTGTCACTAAAAGCTGGCATGTATATTTTCGATAAATGCGAGCGTCATTTTCGAATGAAAGCTACATCGTTTTATGGGGGAAGAGAGCACGATACAAAAGGCACAAATTCTTCTTAATCCAGTTTTGTAAGCTATGCCGTTATACTTTCTTCATTTTTTGGTGTAAATATTGTAAGATATTTTTCTGGCAAGAGTGATTCGAACTCCTGTGAGTCCTATTCTGGTGTGTTTAGGATGACACTCAGATGGTACAGTTAGTATTCGGTGCAGTAGCACCACCAGCAGTGTAATGGATTTCAAGGTATTGTTTTAGCGGAGGACGAGAACCATGAAGCAGTTTCTCGATCGGATTTTTTCGGTTACGTGCTCTCACTGATGCGCTCCAGTGCAGGCGAAAACGGTGATGATGTGCCGATAATTGAGTTCAACGCACTAAAGGCACTTGCCTTCATAGCAGATGCGTATTTGTCATTTGTGGATATGGTGGAAAAGGTGGACTCCATTTTGGCTCAGGGTAATACTGATCAGTGCACCGCTGGCACACCACCACAGTTCATTGACATGTTCGATGATGAACAGATGGTGAGTCCATTATAATTTGTTTGTTTGCCGTGCTATCTCGAATACAACCTCCGCAATCTATAAAGTCCAGAAGCTGTATATGAGGGCGAAGAGTGGAGAGATAGTGTTCAAGGTGAGCGTTGTGTGGGGAGATGTGAGCGACTGCTTCTTCCTTTGCTGATTGTTTGATAACGTAAATTATTTTGAGAACTGCTGTGTGTGAGGGAGAAGAGTGGAGCCAACTTATGCCATTTTTACGAAGTGAACGAACTTATTCGAAGTCGTTGCAACGTCGTGGAGGGATTTTATTCGAGCTAATACGATTAAACAATCGTATTAGCTATAAGTGTAATTTACTCGTATATGCCTAAATGTGTGATTTACTCGTTTAAATGTTTTTCCTAATGGGGACCTTTGGAAACGACACATTCTTTATGCAGTTGGCTTTCGAAAAATGAACACCGCTGTTTAACTGCAAGGCATTGATGAGCTCGCGTTCGGTCTGGCCGATTCAGAAAGCGATTTGAGTAGCGCACCGCTTTCCCTAGTTTCTAGGCCCCTGCCTTCATCCCATGGAACTTTTTAAAAAACACATGTATCAGTCGAATGCATATGTTTTTGTATTCTCTTCCATCCATCTAGTTTCCCAGTACATAAATATGCATTTCTTCTCCCCCATCATTTATCTGCACAACCTCCACCCATTTGTTGAACTAGGGGCTACAGATACGTAAACGTTTTTTTCCTTCTGTTTTGTCTCCGATTCGCCGTCATCCACCCCCATCTCTCTCGCCATGCTTTCCAGGCGAAAAGCATCCTTCCTTCTGTTGCAGCCAATACGTATTGTGCCGTCCGGAGTGTTAGAATTTCTAAGCTTAAGTGTTTGATTTGCAGGATTCGGACAACAGAACTTCACCGAACGTCACGACCGTGCGCCACTTCTTCCAGGTAGGACTCGTTAATTTGTTCCCGGACTTGATGCTCGTTGTGGCCGCATCGTTATCAAATTTAAGAAGTTTTTGTATTCTCTCAATGTTTTTGTTGATATGGAGCATTTCAGTGTTTTATTTCGATCCATGCTTTTGTTGGGCAAACTTGAATATTGGGCGGTTATCGGCAACAAAGTGTAGAATAGACTTCATGTTCCTTTTCTGCTATGCTGTAGGGAGAGCCCGGTCATTGTTGTGTGAGATACACGCTGTGCGCAAGGCATATGTCGATAAGGCAGCGTTGTACATAGGTAAGTCCTTGCGCTATAAACAGCATTTTGTTTAACCAGGAGTAAATTATCGAAATTGAGTAAATTATTGAACCTGAGTAAATTATTAAATGTTGTTTTTGAACTTGTTTACACACATTAAAATATGTCAAGCAGAAGCCCGATCCGCGAGCAGTGGTAGCGACCAGAAAGTGAAAGAACGATAATTAAAAGCATTATTTTAAGCGCTCCAACTCGCTTTTATATCCGGGTATCACAGCAGCAGCGAACCATCACGCGTTCGAACATAGATGTTGTGATTCGTTGGCATTAGCAGAAAGACCACAGATTCTGAAGCCTGGAGTTGAGAAGGAACAGATGTTTGGCTTACCGATCGAACAGAGATCTACACAAGATCATGAGGTTGGTGTTAATCGAACAGTGTTGGCATTTCTTTTCCTCAAAACGCAGTTTAAGTTATGTCAGGATTGAATTCATATGAGGTTTGTGACACTGTTCATTAAATATGGATGTGTAAGACATTTTGTGGCAATCAGGTATTGTGATCATGCTGCCTTTAATGGTTTAGAGGCCGGTGCATTCCTTTTTAACGGCCTCATGAAAGCGCTTTTGTTATCGGCAAGTCCTTTAGTTTTTTTTTTTAAACAATAATTTAATTGAAGCAACGATTTCATTTGCTTTCTGTTCCTTCTTTTCTTCAGTGGTGGTGTTTCTTGTTAGATACTGTGGAACGCAAAGAGTTTTCTCGTCTGAAATGGTAAGCGATGTTCATTTTGTGTTCGTTTTGCTAGTTTTCCCGAGTCATGTTGTTTGAATATAATTTCAAATGTTGCAATATTACAGCAAAGCGCGCGCGAGCATGGCGCTCAATATCCGGCGCATCAGGGCCTGGCTGCGCCATGGACTACCTTCAAAGATTTCATGCCACCCACATCGGCTGTCAAATCGGAAACTCGTGGTAAGTAGGTACCCATTTCAAGCTGCTTGTCTGCTTGCTTCTCACTGGCAGATGGTGTGTGCGGAAAAAGGGCATAGAATAGACGGAATCGTTTCATTAAAAATATGTCGAGATGCTTTCTTTTCTGGAACTCGGTCTTCTTCAGGGTACTATCCTCTCGAATAAGCGCAACTTTTCCTTCATTTTTCCTCTACTAGAAACAGCTGTGGAATTCTTTGTAAAATTTTTATTTATTCGAGGGAAAAGAAATAGCAGTGTGGCGCAAAACCGATTG
This sequence comes from Toxocara canis, assembly GCA_000803305.1. NCBI lineage: Eukaryota > Metazoa > Nematoda > Chromadorea > Rhabditida > Toxocaridae > Toxocara > Toxocara canis. The sequence continues at coordinate 10,103 of JPKZ01001921.1, forward strand.
AATCAGCTCGATAGGGACAACCGCCGTATTGGCGAAAAATGTTTTGGTCTTAAATAAGTCGGCGTGGCGCTAACAGTGGATCGCTTCACGTTGCACTTTAACAGGCCGTTGTGAATATGGCGCTTTCCATTGATTTGATGGAATAAAGACGAAAAATTCATTGCCGCGTTTTATCTCCAGGTCGTAAATGCAGTAGCAACACATGTACCGGTCACAGATCAGCGTAGAATTTTTGAGTCGTTTGGAGATCATCCCTCCCAGCAGAAAACGAAACCACGTGCGTTTTCCGCTCACAGTTGTTATCGATCACTAAAATCGCTGATCTTAATCGCAGACACCACATCAAAACGTCATGGGACCTGACCAGTCAGTCCAAAAAGTGCCACATGGTACGGTGGATGTGGCTACATTGAACTGGCGATGTTAGGCGGCCAATTGCATCTGGGTTTATTCCTCGTACCATATTAGAACTTTCTTTAGTTTTATATTCACCTTTCTGGATGGTGGCTGGCTCACTTGAGAGAATGGTGGGCATCTTGCTCAGATTAACGCGTTCGCGTAAGCCGCTATCTTTTCCGAGTAGTCAATGTTTATCGAATACAGGCTATCACAAATGAACATTTTTATCTTCCATTCCGCTCGTTCTTTTTCTTTGAACGATCAAGCGACAGGCTTTTTCTGTCATGGCCAAGCGCACTCGGGAATGGGGATGAAAGGCGATACAAATACGGTCGTGGCATGCTTGGCACACTTCCAGCACTCATTTTGTTGTCGATGAAGTGCATGAATCTTGATAGTTTGCCGAGCACACCGCTGTTGTGTTGACATTCTCTTTTTATACTTGGAAGCGTGATCGTACGTTTAGTCGATGAGTTGTCAGTGCTAGTGAATATTGCAGAAGCAGTAGCACCAGGTCGGCCGAACGTGATAGTTCATGCGAAGAGTGTGAGCGGCGAAACGACCGGAGCAGTGCCTCGTAAGTTATAACCGCAGTATTCTATGTTGTTTGTTTTATCTGCACAACGAATCTGTCGTGGTGTGCGACCTTTCTGCTATAGATACAATTCGTTCAAGTTTCTTGAGCTGTGCATCTACGGAAGTAACTCGATTTGTTTCACTGAGGCCGCTGAATGTCATTCGTTAGGAGGGGAGAAAAATCGAGAGATTTCAAGGATAGATAGGAAACTAAACAACGAGCTTTCGTTGTTAACCCTTGAGCATTTCAATAAGCTTTGCCTTTCTTTAATTCATCAAAAACCATTAGTAAGTTTCGAATAGTGGTGCTACGAATAGCTTTCTCGACGGTAGAGTTTGCCTCCTATTTTGCATGAGAGAATCCGTCACATCATCACAATCTCGACATGCGTTTGACTTTGTTAAGAAAACGCGAACTGAAATTGATATTTTTTAAACGGTACAATAAAATGGTATCATGATTCGGTTATGTTGCCTATGTGTTACATGGCATAATACGATAGTTTGGTACTATTTACGTCATGTGTGTTGGTCATTTTGAGCAATATCGTAAGTATTCGTGCAAACCCTGTATTTTTTTGATTTATACTAGCCGACGGGCTGTATGAGAACCATGATGATCTTTAAGCAATTTAATGCGCTTGACGTGCAAAAGTAGCTCATAAAAGAGTGGGACAAACGTATGGAGCAGCAGAATCGGATATCTGCACTGACAGCTCTATCAGAGTTGAATGCGCGGCTAGTGAGCGTTAGCGTTGACTCGCTTCGTTTTCTCTTTGGAAATGAATTTTTGTTTTTGATGACTTATGAGATTAGTTGATGCTCAGATTTGTTTAACAAGTAAGGAGGTAAACTTTTAGATAAAACACGTCGTCGTACGTCTTCATGTGCATCAGCTGCGCCGTCGATTCCACCTCCTCGTGGATTTGCGCCCATAAAGTTGGAGAGTCTGATGAGTGCTTTGCATGAGAAGAATCAGAGTCGTTTGCATAGGTCACTTGCCAGGTGGAAACACACTCTCAACCTCATGGCTAAGGTTGGCTGTTGTTTGTTGCTGCCTATTCTCGCTTTATTTTTATGTCGACATGGACTTCGGGAGCCGATTTTTATTTTGAACTAGTTGTGTGGAATATTTTTGAAATCTTTTTTTGTTGTTTTTGAACTGTTTTGCTTCTTCTGTGGAGGCACACAGGGATAACACGTTTATGTTAGCTCCTCCGCCCACGTCCAAGTCCGTTAGAGTGTTTTTGACTGTTGACTTGTACTCACCATGTTCCATCGAGCGTTCTGGATTACTTACCTATTGGCTTTCCCAATCCATAGCGCTTCAACCAATCGTGTGCGAAAGGCGATGCAAGGGAACGAGTGGATAATAATAGGCCGCTTGTTGTAATCCGAAAGGAATAGAAACGAGAAACTAACGATTGCTGTTCTTTCTTAGCCCTCTCTCCTTATCACGCAGCGCGTAGCATTCCTTTATCATCCACGCTTTCTTATGTCTCTCCCTGTTCCTCCTTGCTCTGTGCTTCAGTACCTTCGTCCTTCACAGCTTCATGAAACATTGAGCATTTTAGGCGTATCATGAGCAGCTTATGAATGGTTGTGGAGAGGAGTCTGCAAGCTCAGTGTTACTTACGGAAATGGCTGGATTCTCAATTCGAGAGGCACAATTCCGTAAGAGGATGGAAAAATTCAAAGCCGCGCAGACTAAGGATCTCATTTTCGAGGTGAAATGTTTCTTCTCTTTTTAAAGCATAATTTTACGAGGGGGATTTGAGACTTCTTTGACCTTACAGATTGTTTATTTGCTGTGTAGCTATGGATAAAAGCAGCGCTTTTCGCATATATGTCAGAGTTGAGGCTAATGGTGCCATGCCAACTGGCCGGTCATCCTTACCTGCAGTGCTAGGAACTCAGAATTCAGAGCTTCGTGCAACCGTGCTTTTTTATTGCCGCTAAAGTATGTTTAGATTTAGGTAGAGCAGGCAACTTTGAGCTTCTAGCTTCTCTTATCATTCGACAAGGCATAGATAGTTTCTTAATAGCCCAAAACGATAAAGTGGACAAGGAGGATGGTGCCATTTTAGCATCTTAAAATAAGCATTTTTGCATTTGAATTAAATCTCTTTCATAGATATAGTTCCAAATTTTGACATTGGTTGAACTAGTGTTGAGCATATCCCTTCACCTCGTGAGTTGCGACAGTATTCACGCTTGGGTTTGCTTGGTTCTATTCGCGATAATAATCCTCTACAATACAACTGGAGTTCAGCTGCATTTTGGTGTCGTTTCGAGAGAAAAGTTTCTCATGACACATCGCATCACTGCCTTGTTGAATTTATTACCTTAATTTACTCTCATTTTTTTGTCTTTTTTATGCAACGCCTTTACCTCACTTCTCACCATTCTGGTGATAGGGGCTCCGTTATCATACAGGTTGAACGAAGCATATAGCACTGTTGGTTTAAGGTGGAACGTGACAAACAGGAGCTGATAGCACAGACCATTCGTCAGCTGAATATGCATTATTCTCGACGAACGGCGAACAACAATTCCAACGGGTCGCAGTCTAACACGAGTTCGGGTAGTCTGAGTGCGGGTCGCGAGAGTGGCATTGTGGGTCGAGGTGGAGTCAGGCTGGTCAACTTAGGTTCCTTCTGGAATGGCAGCAGTCTTCAGGGCGCAACCACTGCAGAGTGTAACAACCCACCACTTGCCTGCCATAAGGTTGGCTTCGTTTTATTAGCGAAGTTTTTTGTTGAGCGGGAAGTAAAGATTCCTGTCCAAATAAGGCTACAGAAAGTGAAAAGTTCTCTGAAAATAAGCGCAAAAACTGCCGAGGGATGGATGCGAACGAACTGATTGCCGGGTCACCGCCGTTGCACTGTGCTCGTCAAGTACAGCCGTTTGATTGTGAGTCATGTAGAAATGTTTGTACTCAGCGAAGCCTTCTTCGTTTGGTTTTCGAACATTCATTAGATTGTTTTGATGGGAATTTAACAGTGCTGAAACTTTGCCAGTCTTCTGGCGCGCCTTCCAACTTGTTTCTATCACGCCTTTGGCGAAATATCTCATCTTAAATGCATTGCCATTTGAAGGCGAATTTCTCTAAACGATCAGGGTAAATACCACCGTCCATTTGATGACTCAGGTTGCCTCAGGTCATCTATAAGCATTCATCATTCTTAGCCAAAGATCGAATGTTTCCGGAAGGGGAAGTGGAGGGAGAGAGAAGAGTCGATTGCATTTCTGCGAATACCATTTTTTCATCAACACATCTGAGTCAGCATAAATATGCTGGCCTCTTAGAGATGGAAGGGGCGGAGGTAATTAATATTTGTTATTTTCAGGTAAAGGTAACATTCAAGGATGAGCCAGGTGAAGGTACAGGTGTGGCACGAAGTTTTTACTCCGCAGTAGCGGACGCATTTCTCACTATGCAAAGTTTGCCTGACGAACACCACGTGCTCACCGCATTTGGAACTGCATCCTCTTCGGAAAGCACGCCTCAGCCGAGTGTGTATTGTCTCACTTTTACTTATTTAGCACATCTGGCAAACATTAATTATGCCCGTACAGTGTGCACTGGTTGCAGAATTCTCAGCCGATAATGCGGAAGAGTTTAATTGAAGGGAGAAGGGTCTACAAAGTTTTCGGAATGAGAGGAATCTGTCTATGCGCTGATATTCACGATTTTCGCGGATTTAGTTCATGAGGAAGCGGTCTACTAGTAGTAGAAGGTAGGAGTCATGAGCGTTCGTCTATGTATTTTGAACGTTACAGTTGTGAGCTGTTCAAATTTGAGCGTTGGAACGCATTCCTGGAGCAGATAAAAAATGTGGGGTGTTCGTGAAGCTGTCTTTCTCGCGTAAGAGAACGAGGTCTTGTTCTAGGCAGTCGCGGGCCATGGACACGAAGCACAATGCGCGAACGTAGCGCAGTTCTTTTGGGAAACTTGACGATTTCTAGTAGAAGGCGTGGGCTTCGGAAGTATGTTTTTTTGCATTCACTTTTTAAATATCGTTGCTTTTTGCGATAAAAAAAGTGGAAAACATTATTTTTTTGCGCTACTTTTTCGCTGTTTGATTGTAACTAGGATTTTTTTCTAAACGAGCGATTAATATTTATGCCAACACAGTGTTAGTGAATACCGCTCGAGCAATGGAAAATGCAACGTTTATGTGTTGGAAATACTTCTAGGCAGTTTTATTAATTGTTTTCTTGTTGGTTCTGCAGGTGTTGTACCACTGATAGGCAACGATGTGCATAATCTTTCCAATATAAGGAAGAAAGTTTGAGTGTTCAAAGGTGAGAGATTACCCAGAGAAAACGAGGTTCTTTCGGTCCGGGAGGTCCGTTGTTCATTTTTGATCCCATAATTGCTTCACTTTCTACGTAGGGAACCTCGCAGTCGTCCAGTGCACCTGATCTTGAGAGAGAAAGTTCTGACGGCTGCTAATTTAGTGCATATCCCATCTTAAACGCTTGTTATGGTTGAGTACTATATGTTTGTGATTGTTGCAGTCGCTACACGTTGTCAGTGAATTCGCAGCCGTACTTCTCGCTGCAGCAACCTCAGCTCAACGAGACTCCAGCAGATGGTGCGGACGTTGGAAGACATGTTGCGTCGAATGTGGATGGTTTGGCACCGTTGGCCCGTTGGGAGCCTGATCGAGAGACTCTTGGAGAACGACTTTTGGCTAGGGTACGGGCCATAAGACCGGTATGTTTTTCTTTGTATTTGTAGGTGAACGATAGAAGCGATGTGATTTAATGTAGCTGATAGTCCACCAGTCGGTGGTATCGCCAGAAAGCCTCTATGCTTTACTCTCTGTTCTCTATGCAATGCCCTTCTCAGATCGCGTTCCGCATGTACGATCGTTTGCGAGCAGGTTCGTTGTCTACAGTAGTTCCTGTTATGTTCGGCGTTGTGGGTATAAACGTACTCCAGTGGCTGCCCAGCAGTCTTATCAAACCAGGCTTCTTCTGGATCTGCTTGTTTGAGTTGTCCTGCAAGTTATGTTGGGTTGAGCTCATTTGGGCCGAGGAGTGCCGTTTCTAAGCGCAAATATCTGCAAGATTTATAAGATTCTCCCTCCGCCTCGTTCAACCTTCCCCCCACTCCTCACACTACATCCTTATGGTTCTGTCAAATTTCCTTAACTCCCTCTATGTTTCCGTGCCAATGCGTCATTTCGTCGTCCATTTCGGCGGCCCAACTGGAGCCGGGATATAGAATCATCAGTGTAAAATAAACATTTCCTGTCCTTCTCTTATCGCCGCACCCTAGGTGAAGAAATGTCCTTATATTTACATGAATGCGCGGTCATCGCTGCCAAATTATCCTTTTTGTCAACAAAACGCTAAGATCGGATGCATACCGCTGGAGTGGTATGTTCGTCTTTGCAGGCGCTGTGCAATAAGATCACGGGTATGTTACTCGACCTACAACCACACCAGCTAATAACGATTCTGGCTAGTGAGGATCTGCTGCGAAGTCACGTTGAAGAGGCGGCTGAAATGTTAATGGCGGCCGGACTAGGCAACAACAGTCGCCCGGGAGACGCCGCAGCATCAGCTTCGAGTGGAGACCAGTCAGATCCGGCCAGTGCTGCTGAGTCGTTTATCGCTAAAGCTGCGAGCACACCAAATCTTCAAGGCAAGTTTAAGGACTTTTAGTGACTATTTGATTGTCGTGTGCTTCGCGTAGCGTTGTGCGGGCTATTTTTGAATCATACCAGGGGGAGGGAGAAGGATGGGTGAAAAAGAAGAGGCGAGGAAAAGGGGATCAAAATCGTCTAGAACTATTTCGATTTTGCCGAGAGATCGGCGGAGTTCCTGGTCCTGGTGTAATAGTTGAAGTTCAGAAGTCGTATGTAGACGTTTGGCGAGTAGGCGGCAATGTGGGAAGGGTGATTATCTGTAGGTGCTCGCCTTTGCAGTTGGCCAAATCTGGTGAGACTTGACGGAACGTAGTTTGAATTAAGCTGATGATATGGTAATGTGCGAGGGATAATGTGCTACAGATAATGTGAGAGGGAAGTGTAGGTAATCTTCGGCGAGTGGATCTTTTTCGTTGCGCGCAACTTTGGCTCGCATTCATGTAAATTTTTTAAATGAACAATCAGTGAGTTCTTCTGGGTAGGTAATTTATATATAATACAAAGGCAGTACATTATTGTCCGTCCAGCGTAATGTATTTTAGTAACACAAACCTTTCGAATTCTTTTAGGTTTTTATATTTGGTGGAGTCGCTTTTAAGAAAGAACTTGATATGCTTCCTTTATAGGTATTTCAACATCATCAAGTGCAGATGATGACACTGCACCACTGTTTTATCGAGCCAGCAAAGGTGGATATTACACGCCTATCGCTGGCAAGAATACGCCTCATCGACTGAACGCATTCCGGAACGTTGGCAGGTAATGGCCTTGTTGATTGCAGTACTGTGCCATTATACTAATGGGATTTTTAAAATGTATGTGGGAATAGATGCAGCATTGCAAATCTGGAAGGGAAGTTTTTTCAAAGGAGCCAGGAATTTGATAGTGCATTTATTCGTTGACTGTGTGAATATGATGATGAATTTTCTTGTATGTTTGGAGTAGGAATTTGCTTTTATCTCTCCATCTGTGCATCACCGAAGAGTCTTGGTGAAAAGGAAAGGCTATCTGGGCACTTCTTATCGACTGTACTTCAGGGAGGTTTTTGAAGGATGGGTGGAGGAGAGCGGCGCTGAAAGAATAATGGCAAAGAAGTAAGAAGCCCAAATGCTTTGTGGAAGGTTAATTAGCCGCATCAGTGTTGCAGTTTTAGGGCATGCATATATCTCTCCTCCTCTTCCCCTCCATTCTCCCCCCCTTCCCCCGCTCCACCCTCTCCCCTCCTACCCGTCCATCCTCTCAGTCCATCTAATCGTCATATGATAGTGAAGTGACAAATGTGTTAAACTGTAATACCATGGTTGTGCTTGTAGTTGCACCGTTGCTGTTTCAGGATGATTGGCATTTGTTTAATGCAAATGGAAATCTTCCCGCTGCATGTATGCCGTCATGTGCTCAAGTTCATTCTGGGTAGGCCGATCAACTGGTTCGATTTGGCGTTCTATGACCCTGTGCTATTTGAGTCTATGCGCACTTTGGTCTTCGACGATGGCCCTTTGCGCCCTGACCAGATTAACGATCTGCTGCTAACCTTTGAAGTGTCGCTGCCTATTGAAGAGGTTAGTTTATTGTGGCTTTTTTTGTTTTATGCTGCTAAACGGCTCTCATTCTCAGTTCTTCCTCCTCTACGTCTCCCCTCCATTCCCTCAGATGGAGTGAGCTAGTCGCCTGTCGTAGCCTGTTTCATTGTTGATATTACAACGGAATCATGGGATATTATTTAAAAAATGGAAAGAAAAAGAGGAAGAGGAACAGGGAAAAAGGAAAATGGGACAGCAGACAGGTGTGGTTGGAAGATGAGATCGGTAATCTAGGATTCCATAGGACCATCTTTGCTTTGCACATTTAAACTTGCGTTTAAATACTTTATTCTATTTCCTTTCATCTGGAGTTCTTATAGGCTCTGCCATACGCGTTCTTTCTTCATTTTTTCTGCGTACACTTGCCTCTTGCATGAAGCTTATGTTCTGTAAGGAGTGCGGAGAGGGGGAGGAGGTGGCTCGGCTGGAAAAGCCAGGCTGCGGTTCACTAGGGCGAGGGACCGTAACACAAAGCGCTGTGGCGAGGGGGTGACAGGTCAGGGCTCCTCAAAAAAGGAAACTGCGTACCGTGGTGTCTTAAACTGTGTACCGTGGTTTCTTAAACTGCGTACTGTACCTTCCTGAACCAGCTTTTCTGTGCATCGTGTGCAGTAGCGCAAAAAAAAGTGTGTTGTGAATGGTTTCCGAAACATAAGCTGCTAAAAAAAATGATTCATTTCAGACGAACTTTCGAAATCAGTCAAATATCCTGAAGAAAAAATTCACTGGCGAACGTCGAAAATGGCGCTGCTAAATGTAGTCTGCAGTGTGACCATAACTACACCATACTAAACTATGCTTCACTACTCCGAACATTTATTGTGTTGCGCTGCGCAGTACTTTGACTACTTTACCGCCTTGTGAATTTCGTAAACTGTTATTGTACTACACATAACCGCCTTCAGAAATTGTGCAATGCCACATTTTATTTTCACAGGAACTCGTCGAGACTATACTGTTTTAGCACGGTGAGGGTGTGTAGGTGGAAGTGTAGCATGGGTAGACACTGAGTGGTAAATCATCAACAGTGACATGCGCCTTAGTAACATCCCTGTACTCGGTTTCAGAGTAGGTGGTGGTATCTTGGTATGGTATCTTCCATTTAAAGGAGACAAAAAACCTGCAAATATTTTCAACTGCTTGATTTCGTATTGGATCGGTCAGATTGCACAAAAACAAATCGCTGATGAAAGACTTTTGGGAGCAGTCGGATTGAATAAAATCTGGTCTTTCATCATTTGAGAGCAATTTATGAAGTCGGATGGTTCGATGGGTGAGTCGCTAAAGCGCATGTGACACCAGGAAGATGACACATTCTCACTTACTTCCTCGTTTTTCGCCCTGCTTATTGCATACATCGAAAGCTCAGCTTTTCTTCCAGTCGTCTTTACAGATTGCGAAGCGGGGGTAGGTGTAAATGTTTATATGTCCTTGAGGATACATCCGCTTCGATTAAAGAGCATTTCAGTGGCTGCTAAAATCGTGAGCATTTCGTCTGTTTATTGTCCATGACTTCCTACGTGAACGAATCAGAGGTGTTCATTGTTAAATACTTCAGTGTCTGATTGATTTCTTACTTGCCGCCGATTTAGCCACCCACAGTTTGAATAAAATCTTCAGGGCGGTGGGATGGTGGAGTTGAAGCGCGGAGGATCGAAGATGGCTGTAACGCACGAGAACGTTGTGGAATACATCTATCGTTTTGTGGAGGCAAGAATGCTTGGAAATCATCTCAAATGTCTTGAAGTTAGTGTGCATTTTTTAAGATTTATTTTTGAGCAGATGCCTCTCTGTCATCTTGCGCAGAGCAGCACCTGCTCTCTGCCTGCAATGTGCCACTAAACTACATTTGCCCATAGTTTGCAAGGTCAAGAGTCAAAAGACGAATTAAGCATCCGGCGGGTGCAATGTTGAAGGAACAAATACTGCACAATTCGTAGGCATGCGAATTGCATTATCTCAACTGGACTTTCAAGTTTTCTCGATTACCAGTAATGTGCCTCCACTAATGTAGTCATGTAGTTTCTAGATTGTCTTTTCATAATCATCACTATTTCCGAAGGTTGAGGGCAACTCCAATAGTGGGGAAGTTTGTCCCTGCGTTGCGTATTTTCAGCAAATAATCATTGTTATGACTGGTCAACAAATGACTGCCGTCGTTATAAAGCTAACGATAAACTCCCACAAGTTTCGTCTTAAGATGGTCTGATGATTGCAATGCAACTTTCGGGATTGCAGTGCTCAAAGAAGGAGGGGGTCGAAATTTGGGCAGTTAAAAGGGTGTCTATTTTTGAAGAGGTAGGAGAACGGGCTTCCTTTTTTTAGTTTCTCAGTGAGGTTCAGTTTATGTGCCGTTTTGTCCTGTGTCGATAACTGTGGTTTGTTCAGGCAATCAAACAAGGTGTATACGATGTGATTCCTGCAGGCTCACTGGCTAATATGACTTCTGAAGATCTCCGTTTGTTGCTTTGCGGCACGCAGGAGGTCGCATTTGCTTCTCATTTGTTTGTTATTTGAAACGCTTGAACCGTTGTGTTATTTTCTAACCATTCATGAGCTTATCAGCTTCACTTTTTCCACTTGGTTGCGACTCCAGGTTGACTCATCGTCACCAATTCCGCCGTGTTATCTTGTTTTTTTCCTATTTTTTTCGCTTCCTTCTTATCTTTCTTATTTTTCACTCTCTTTTTTCATTTTTCTTGTGCGGCGGTTGCCAGGTTAACCGGTAATTGTTCTGCGACTGGCAAATTCCCCTCCCCAAAATTGAGGCTAAGGGGGAGAGTAAGCTCATTTATGATGACATTAACCGACAACGTGATGTTGTTTTTAACAGTAATAGTCTTCGCTGCGTTCATACAACTGTAATTAGCAGCGATGTTGTTAGACGTAATACAAATGCAATAAAGGTAGTTATTATTTTCAAATTCGGTATTTACCATAATTTACCATAGTGTTACTTTGAATGCAAAGTTATGCAATGCGATACTCGCTGTTTTGGTAGAGGGCATTCGTAACTGTAGATTTGTGTTGGGAGTTTACCTTTAGGTGGCTGTTGAGAGCGTTAGTTGTTTTTTTTGTTTTCTCTCCACTTGTTAGTCTATCTATGGTTGCTTTTATTTTGGATTGCTGGTGCTTCATTTTCCCTTCCTACTTCATTTTTCTAACTTTTCATCACATCTATGAACGATGCGATGCTGAGGAAAGGATTGGGATATAGTTCGTGTCTAAACGTACTTTATTTCGGAATGAGCACTTTCGTCTCTTCGTTCTATCCCATACTCCAGCCGCGTATTTCATCTCATATGGAAATAATGGCTTCTTGGTGTATCACGGTTTAACGGTGGTTTTATCGTTTGGTATTGTCAATGCAGGTTTCGATGACGCTGATGCAGAGCTACACAACGTTCACGGATGAAAGTTCAGCAGCACCTGACGTTTTGCAAAGATTCAAAGGCTGGTTCTGGTCTGTTTGCAGCAAATTCAGTGGCCAAGAGAAACAGGTCAGTTGCTCGAATTCGACTTTATTGCAGATTTGTGTTTGGAGTTTACCTTTAGGTGGCTGTTGAGAGCGTTTGTTTTGTTTTTTTTGTTTTCTCTCCACTTATTAGTCTATCTATGGTTGCTTTTATTTTGGATTGCTGGTGCTTCATTTTCCCTTCCTACTTCACTTTTCTAACTTTTCATCACATCTATGAACGATGCGATGCTGAGGAAAGGATTGGGATATAGTTCGTGTCTAAACGTACTTTATTTCGGAATGAGCACTTTCGTCTCTTCGTTCTATCCCATACTCCAGCCGCGTATTTCATCTCATATGGAAATAATGGCTTCTTGGTGTATCACGGTTTAACGGTGGTTTTATCGTTTGGTATTGTCAATGCAGGTTTCGATGACGCTGATGCAGAGCTACACAACGTTCACGGATGAAAGTTCAGCAGCACCTGACGTTTTGCAAAGATTCAAAGGCTGGTTCTGGTCTGTTTGCAGCAAATTCAGTGGCCAAGAGAAACAGGTCAGTTGCTCGAATTCGACTTTATTGCTGTTTCGCAAGGTACCTAAATTTATTCTGTTACTAAGAACTTGTTTATATTGTTCTGAGAAAAATGTTTAGCAAGGTTTATATCGAATGGCGGGGGAATTTGGCGTCAACCGGAAGCTCGATGGTGGTCGATTTTTGGCTTATTGCACGTTGACAAACCAACGACTCATCAGCAGTTCACTGTTCTGCGTTGACGAGGTTACTGGCCGAAGCGAGGGTTGCGTTGAAAAGAGGGGAAAGAAAAGTTACTGATTTATTCGCCAGAGGGCACTAAGGAGTCCTCGCGGCATACCGTTTTTATCACATTTCGGGACTAATATATATATATCATGTTTCGGAAAACTGTTTCTCACAAAAACGACATCCATGAGCCTCCCGTCGTTAATGAACTGACAAATTTGTTGTTGTTAGAAAGCATGTGCAGTGGTCCAAATGGCGAATGCTTCCTCTATTTTGCCGTCGCAAAATTTATCGTTGTCGTTTACGTTGTAGTATTCAAATTGCAGGATCTAATATTCTTCTGGACCGGCTCTCCGTCTTTGCCATCCAGCGAGGAGGGATTTCAGCCGTTGCCGACGGTTCTTGTTCGACCCGCCGACGACCAGCACTTGCCCACTGCGAATACATGCATTTCTAGGTTCTGCATTCGTGCATTTTAAATAGTTTTCCTGTTCTATACTATGCGATGGAGCGGTTAAACGTGTTACCACTAATGAAGCTCTCTTCTTAGCCACAGTACCCTTCTCGAATACAGTCCTTTCATTCCTGGTTGAAGCAAAAAATAATAGCCTCATTTTTGAGACAGCCTCTTCGTCAAAAACATTACAGTTTTCGGTAAAAGAGGCTCCGCGTAGCTGAAGCTGTAAACATTTCACCTCCGTCGGTGTATCCCTCGTTGAGAAAATGTAGGGTCGTTTACGTTTTTATTCTGCTTTTATACTAAAGTTTTCTTCGGAAGTTTTCTGATTCCCTTGTTTTTAGGTTTTGTAAACATTCTTTTAGTATGTAAACGCCCGGTTTGCATTTGATGATTTGGGGGAGGGGGAGGCAGAGAGAGCGAGGAAAGAGCCGCATATTAACTGGTATCGTGTTGTTTGGTATGATGCATAGGCGATGTCGTGATTGCCTCTTGTCCCTTTCTCTTGCTGCATTATGGATGAGTTCGCACGTAGCCGGAGGATCGAAGATGACTGAAGACGATTGTAAATTTTCAGAAAATTTCGGTAGTTTCGGAATTGAATTGCCTGTATGTTTTATTGTCTTTCCCCTTGGCACCTTTACTGCTGGCTAATAGACTTTTTTGCGACTTGTTCACATACATTATACCTGGCCCGTAGAATTTTTTTCGGATTTTTTTTTCACATTCAAAATTTGGTGCGAAAACTTGTCATCCATAGAAGCGAAAATTGGGGAAACGGTTTGTGCGTGGTTGCAGCCGAGCGCTCAGTGTCGAGTTCTGTTTTTAGCAGTTTGTGATTTCCTCTGATTGTTGTAGTGCTAAATAGTATGCACTAAAGAAATGTCAAAGCATGATGTGTTGTTGATTTTAGGTTGAGGATTACTACTGATTTTCTTTGACTTGTTTTTTCATCTTCATCACAGTGAATGTTTCTTCAGGCTTTACTTGCCGCTCTACTCGAGCAAAAAAGTGCTGCGGGCGAAGTTGCTGTTGGCGATCAAGGCGAAGAATTTCGGCTTCGTTTAGTTTCTCTATCTCTCTTCTAAATGGAAGACGGTTGTTTTCAAATGCCGGTTCTTTTTAAGCATCGCTGTTTGCTTGAAACTCGTTGAAATTTGTTATTTTAGAGGAAGAGGGGAGCGAATGGTGGGATAAACTTCCGGGTGGTGCACGTTATAAAACAAATCGCTCTGTCAAGGCAATCCGCTTTCTGGTTTAAAAAAGCGAACGATTTAATAGAAAGCTGGGTCACGGGAGAGATCAGGAGAAGAAATGGTATAGGATGGAATGCACGTTTATTGTAAATTTTATTTCCTTAAATAATTATTTGAGTTGAGGCGTTCAGCGGTGTGTTGGTGTCAGTGATCTGATCTGATCTGATGTATGGCCGTTACCTGTTTGTTTGCTCACACGTAGTTCCTCTGTAACTTCATTTCCGCCAACTTTCGTCTGCTTTGCTATTTATGTTTTGATCATCCATCGTTTTTGAAGAGATGTAACACTCCCAAAGTGTTCCACATAGTCATCACGAAAGGGCACCAAAACCTCGAGATTTGGACAAAATCAGATCTCATGGATCGGGGAGAAGAATTTTTTGTAACAGTTTTTATTACAAGAGCTGTGCTATGTTTAAGGATGACTACGTAGTGATCGATAAGCGAAAAGCATTGGCTGTGCTGCATTGCACATTCTCAAAGCAGCGTTGACTTTTTTAAAGTGTTACTTTTTTGGCGTCCTTGGTTGTTTTTAGCCATTCGCATATTTACGATCGTTGCTGTTTTACTTTTTTTATTTTTTTTCTGGTCGCAGCTTTTCCTTTTGTTGACTTCTTATTGTTGCGTTATTAGCAACTCGAGAGTATTATTTTTTGTTTTGTTGATTAGGGTGGGTCATAGCCAAGGTGGACAGTTGGTTGATATGTCTTCAAACTTGGGAAGAGTGTTTATTTATGCATACATAAGCAGTGAAGAAGATGCGAAGGGAATGGTGGTTCGTTTAAAAGGTTTAGTTTCTCGTTGTACTTTGACTTGCTGGGACTTAGTTGCTTCGTGTCGTGTTTCCTTTGATTGCACTGTTCCTGGAATATTCTGATGTTTGATTTGATTTTAGGTCAAGTCGCTAGATAGGTTTTAAGCAATGTGGTTTTATGTTTATAGGATAACTTTCAGGTTCCCGTCCCATGGGAGTTTCATTCCCAAAAGAATTTTATTTTTTGAATTTGAATGCATTAGATTCGGGGATTAGGGAAGCGATTTTATTATCTTTTTTCTTTCTTAGTCATCTCAGGGTAAAGAGGCTGTAGTGTTTTCCTCCACTTTCTTTTACTTCATTTCTTACTCTTTGTTGCTCATAGTTGAGCGGTCTGTCGTTTTCTTCTTCATATGCCTTCAAGGTCGATGTTGTCCACTTTACGGCATCAACTTTGCTAAAGCGAGCTAGAATGCAAAACAGCTTGAAAGGAGGGAAATGAATTACAGCGTGGTTTATAGAACGCTGTTTAGGGACGATCCTGCATAATATCGTATAGAATTGTAGCATAGTGCAGTCGAGGGAAACAGTCGAATAGATAAGTGTATATAAGCTAGTACTGTGCACGAGTAAATATGGCTGAATAACTTTAAAACGTTGAACTAACGGCACAGCTAGATCGTCTCAAATCGCTTTTGCTGTTTCACGCACCCATCATCTGTAGCGGGAAAGCGCGGATGTAAAGCGTTTTTGCGTGTTAAAGCGTTGTGAATTTGGAGTTTTTGGCCGCAACAGATAACGTTGTGCTACTTGATCGTAGTGAATTGTCTCCTAGTGAATTGTAGTAAATTGTCGTTCGCAACTATTGACGAAACACTACACGAACTACGTTGTATATGCATTGCTAGAGTGTTGCTGAATATATTTTCAGTGGAAAGAGAAATGCGATCAGTTTGGCCCAAGTTTTATTGGAATCCACGATTGACGTGCTCACCGGATTTACTGTTGTTCTTTGTTTCCGTTCTCAGGCGTTCGTTGCTCTATCATCGCTTAACGCAGTTTTCCGTTTTTTTTTTGTCCAGTTATCTCCTTTCTCGCTTTTTATTGGTCGTTTTTTTTTCGTTGTGAGAGCGTTATTTCGATTAAAAAAATTAATACATTTTACGAGTTCTCATAGACGGGAAATGCTGTCCTATCATGAGCTGTGGGCTTTGAAAATTTGTAAACGTGGAGGTGGCGGGGATGAACGTACTCCCTTCGAGTGGGACTCCACAGTTTTAGTTAACACTTTGGGGGAATGGCGAAGTGCCTGAAGTTGGTCACGAATTCAGCAGTTTCTTGGGACCGGCCGCTCTCGATCGAATTATCCTGCAGTGGCATGAAAGTTTCCGACGAAGCTTCACTGAACTGGTTTGCGCTTACGTGCGTGTTCCGTTCATCTTATCATTCGGAATTTTTGATGGTTGTTCACATAGTGTGGATGCCCTAAAGGTTAATGTGAAATGGAGAATTTCAGGAGTGCTCGGGTTGTCAAATTTCACTATAGAAGTTTCCAGCCATGCAAATGAAGCAAATGTTTTAAATTCTGGTCCCTGCCGGCATGATTGGTCTATTTACTTATAAGAGTTATCATTGCCGTCGACCTGCAGTAGGGATCATAATGGTTATAATCTGTACATTGATCAGCGTCGGCATCGACGTTAGGCCTGAATCAATGCCCCTTCAGTGGGCTATGCTTGAACGTTTTAAATAGGGAAGCTGGACTGCTGTAAGCCACCAGCTACCCCTAACGCTAGGACGACGTGTATCACTCGCTGGTAGAGCGTTCACCAGTCACCTGTAATTAATTGGTCCTTGTCGCCTGCACTTGACAAGCCGTTCAAAGGCCATCAACAGTCAGTATCAGTGGTACGCTCTTCATCAGTGGCTACCGGCTATTGGCAGTATTTACAACTTACCTGCATGTAACCTGTATATCACCCATGTGTGCAATTTTTGCACACGCTGACGTTTTTGCATTTCGCTTGAACGTCATTAGCGAGCATAATTCAGGCAGACTAATTTGGGTATGAGATACGTGGTCCTAAAGAGACTTTGATGCGATGCACGAACTGTTTATGGCGTCATAATCTCTTTTGCTTTTACGGCACAACGCTTTTGTCAATGAATTTTCGTAATTCACTAACGAAATATTCGGCTGACGAATGTAATGGATGAATGACACTATATTCGAGTCAGTTAAATGAGCGATTATGCGAGTTTTCTCAGCGATTCCCCCCGAAGCGTCATTAGAGCATAGAGATAGTAAAGCAACCAATGTAGCACATACTGGAGTAGGAGTAAATGAAACGAAGTAATCAAATGCGTCGTATATCGATGCTACAGTTGCCTTATTCGAAACGACTGTAAGTGTCGAATATCGTAATTACATCTTCGGAAAAGCTATATACAAGTGCTGAGTTGAACACTGAACATGCGAGGATTTACTGCGATATTTTCTTTTAAAAAAAACAGATTGATTAGTCGATAATTCATGCCGTATTCAATGCATTTCTATATGAAAATTCCACCTTGATTTTTGTAAAATCCTTTAGTTCCTTCATCGACCAGGTGCTCTCTTGGCTTTATAAGGCGTAGATATGGCATATCATATTTTAAACGTTGTATTTTTATTCTTCTGTTTCGCTTCATAGCTATATTCGGTTGTGGTTCAGTATGTTCGTTCAGTCACTGCCCTCATGCCTGCCCAATTTTATCCGGTCGACAATAATCAATTTATTAAATTGATTGCATTTTAGGTTATACGTTTCGTTTTTTTGTGTGTGGACACTCAGCCATTTTCGCTTGTCGTCTTTCGCCTCTATAAAACCATGCTTTTGCGCTAGTAATTAATGCCAGATTATCACACATATGCACCACCTGGGGATGAGTAGTGCTCACAGTTAACAGCTAATTAAGCTAATGAGTTACGATCATACTGATGGTTTTATAGTACAGTTCTCATCGATCAACATCGGTACTAGAAACAATCCCACTGCTTTATGCATACATCAAACATCTAACAACTGCTACCAATTTATTAGATAACAAGAGTTTATTCTAAAGAAGTAGACAGGTACTAATGCTTGTGCTTATCGATTAAATATAATGTCGGCTAAATCAGTGGACCTTTCCGCTTAATCGTTCTGCACTATCGCATTAACGCAGACGCGGCGGTATTTTGGGCATCCCATCCATTATCTGGCAAATACATGGACTCACATCAATATTAGTGCATCAAATTCAAAAAGAAAAGCTCATGAAGCGACCACCGCGTTCATGGCCGTGGCGGGGGGCAAGCGAATCATCCTCTGCCCTTGCGGCTTCTTCACTTCTTACTTAGGATAGTGGTGTGTTTGTTATACAGCAAACTGGGGATGTACCAGATAATACAAAACCGGGCAGGTGTCAGGTGAAAATGAAAAGTAGTACATATGGTTTTTTTCAACGTTTATTATAAACAATAAGGAAGGATACAGGCACTAATTCAACCAAAAAATAATTGTAAATGTTGTAAGGTCGTTGAAGGCGGTGAACGAGTATTTTGAGTATCACCGCAAAATGATTTTAGCGGCAAAACAATGGTATTCGTTCAGATTGCAACAGTAAACAAGTAGTAAATTGTTTGCGTTGTAATAACTGCCGTCTACAACGCGTACGACATAGATCTTCGAACTTGCGTATAACAATGGGGCAACGCACAATATAATTAAAGGAAAGTTCATAATTCTTTGTACAAACCTTCCAAAAGGATTACACTATTGAAAACCTAAAGGTGCGGATACTGGAAAGGCTATGAACATTCGCTGGAAGCAGAGCTATTCTACACTAAACAAATTTGTACCTTTTATCCACTTAACGATGACATCACGTGGATTGGAAAGATTTTGGAGTTAGTTTATAAGGAGAACATTACAATTGTCCGTTACTTCGAGAACTTTGGTCTAATTTGTAAACGTTAGCGTGGACAAAAAGGAGAATTAGCAAAAGCATATAAACCAAAAGTTCATAAATCGTATCGCGAAAAATATTATTTGTTTAGATAGTACCATAAAAGTTGAAAGTTTCCTAAAAGATTTATGTAACTTGAGTAATCGCCCATTAAAGATGTTTAGTATGCCATACATTTTAGTTTATAACAATAACGGTATTAGACAGCAAATATGTTTCCTTTGTAAAATATGCATATTCAGCAAAATCTGTCTAAGAATATTAATAAAAATTCACTGGATAAAAATCATTATGGATCCCATGCGCGATTTCCAAGAGTAGATTATGATTGAAGAAATTACAATCATATATTTGGCAAGAGATCCACTAGGAAAGAATTTGCCAAAATTAAAAATACCTCCAATATTTCAACGAAATTTTCGTATGATCAGCTAATATCAGGTGTCTCTTCAATTGTATCATAACATTGAACAACTTCAGCGAATATCCTGAAACTTAAAAATATTTTAGGCAAACCCTGTGACTGCTATAAAACAATACGCATACCAGTCTCTTCATCATGTGTTCGTAGTTCAGTTGGATACTTTGAAAGCAGTGACCATGAGAATTTTTTAAAAAAATGGTGCCGAATTTCGACCTGCTAAAATAAAACAAACACAGAATGATATAAATACGAATGTAGATCGATTATTACATAATTTAAATGCGCGAATAGTTTGGTCAGAACATATGAGTGCAGAGGGTTTCGAGATATGCAGAGAAGTGACGACGGTTGATCAGTTCAACAAAAATATTTATCAATGAGTTTTGTAAATGTGATATCGGCACAAATAACAGAACTGATTTTAGAAGCATTAGGCGCGTTGCTAATAAACAATCCAATTATAATTAGTGCTCCCATCGATAAAGCCAGATATACCTCTACATTAGTTCTTAGAATATTGTATGTCGATTGCATATGTAAGGAATTGGGGATCACTGGAAGCTAAATTAAGGGCAACGAAACGTATCAGTATTTTAATGGTGATGAGTAGAGTAAAACATTCTCGAAAATATTCTGTAGCGAGGTTACTGGCAAAGTTTTTTCTAAATACTTGTTTACCTATATAAATTCAGATATATATTGCAGCAGCTAGCAAAGGTCCTTCAAGCCATTGTCTTGTCTGCTACACAACATTCCATCGTTTTCAAAATACCACCTGCGAATCCATGTAACACTGTCCACCGAAGATGCGGTAAGAATTGTTGTTAATATTGTTATTTTGGTTTTAAAATTGGTTTAAATAATCCATACGAGATGTTGGATACCGTTGATAGATGCAACAAAAGCATGAGGGCTATTACTGTCACTGACTTTTTTTACTCTGCTTGCGCTCTGTCGCTTGTGGTGACCAGTAGAGCTGTGGTGGGCGTAACCCAGTTATGCTTCAATAATTGTAAGGAAGTTAATTTTAAAATAGGCAAACATGTAGTCATACTATATACGGACGATTATGAGTTTTCCAGTCAGATTTCTTGTTTGAAGAGCTCCAAACAATGGACATCATTAATTTTCTCATTTATGACAATTATTTCACCTTTGCTCGTTGTATTTTTACTTAATTGATGTCAAGTTCATAACACGACAAATAAAACTTCCGGGAACGTAATGCAAATTGATATTAGCTACTCGATTTACTCGGATAGCATGGGCTATTTTATGAGCTTAAACTGGCGCGTTATTGAAAAGGCATTGAAACTAACATATTTGACGAAGCAGACGAAATCAATTTCAAAGTAATGAAACACACACACTTGTGCAATAGTGCCCCCGCCTTTACACACAAAACGGAATATATATGTCAGTATCGACTTAAAAAACTTCCACTAAGCTTTTTTTCCGGTCGTTTTTTTGCGCTTCATCTATTTGTAAATAGTTAATTTATGAATAGAAAATATATGCCTCTTGCGCTATTGCGTGTGAGCTTGTTGTTGAATTAAAAAATTATCAAATTAAAGTCATCGTTGTTTTGAGAAGAGGAAATGCCAATTTAAGGTGGTGATTTATATGCATAATGGACATGTAAGTGAAATTGAAAAAAAGATTAGAAAGAAAGGGATTACTGGAAAAAAGGCGCAATTTTTTGACAAAATGCAGTATGTTTCTCCGTCCTACCAACAAGGAATATATTATATATATATATATATATAATATATTCCTTGTTGGTAGGACGGAGAAACATACTGCATTTTGTCAAAAAATTGCGCCTTTTTTCCAGTAATCCCTTTCTTTCTAATCTTTTTTTCAATTTCACTTACATGTCCATTATGCATATAAATCACCACCTTAAATTGGCATTTCCTCTTCTCAAAACAACGATGACTTTAATTTGATAATTTTTTAATTCAACAACAAGCTCACACGCAATAGCGCAAGAGGCATATATTTTCTATTCATAAATTAACTATTTACAAATAGATGAAGCGCAAAAAAACGACCGGAAAAAAAGCTTAGTGGAAGTTTTTTAAGTCGATACTGACTGTGTCATCACCGCCACAAACTGTGTCATCGACATTAGCGGCGGAGATGATACAGTCAATACCTATAATTCAGAGTCGATTTGAAATTGCGTAAGAGAGCTATCCTGGGGTCCACATTACGTATGTCAAATTTTATAATTTCAGCTTCGACTTTCCCTTTTGAGACTATCCGGCAGGCACACTTACATAAAAACGGCGAACATAAACGACAGTGCTTGCTGTCAGCACATATTTACCGAAGAGACTGAAAACGAATGTTTCTCAAGAGCATTCGGTCGGTAGACGAACCTTTTACAATATCATGGATGCTTTATAATAACTTTTTTGCAGTGTGTACTTGTAAAAGCTGACAGCCGGATGGATGAAATTGCCAAAGCGCATGTCAAGGCGGTCCCATGGCATGCATTCACACTTGTACTCCTTCGCCGATTATGGAACCAACCTATCTCTAATTGTGCGATTGTGAGAGGTCGTCAGACATATGCGTTTTACACTTGGGTCATGCGAGCAACCTGTTTTATGAGCCACCAGTGATAAAACAATTACATGAGCTGCCGATGGTTTCATGAACGGCCAACAAATTGTCTTTGTCCTGTGAAAAAGTATCTTGCTTTACTTTCCGAATGCAAAGTGTTTCTCAACATGCAAAATTCAGCCGCCGTTAAGTGCTACAGTGACACCGATTCAGTGTTACGCGTTCAAACAGACCAGAATGGCTGACTGGAAATGTTTGCATGCAAGATGCGATGAATGTTGAACTGTAGTGTCAAATATGCCATTTGCGAAGGTTGATTATGTAAGTGCTCTTCGAAAACGCATCGCTTAAGAAATTTAAAATTTCAACATATTTTCAACAAAGGATGCTTAAATCTTGCTAGTTTCACAAGACAGAGGAAGGCAGGCCGTAGATGAGATTTTGGTCAAGGGGAGGAGCTGCAATACTCGAAGGATGGAAAGGTGAGAGCGAAACTCTTTGACATATGCTGCTTCTTGAAGGGATGCATGCCACATGCCATACTACATTTTGCTGCATTGCAGTGAGGTGGAATGTGGGGAGGATGGCTGTGGAGGAGGGGGGGTGTTGGAGGAGATAAAGAGAGGATTCCCGTCCACCGTCATGATACTACGCTGTTACTCAATGAACAGATAGCTCTCTTCTGATGTTGGTTTTCTGTTAGCCACTCTTTCATGGCTTGCTTGCGCCGAGTTAATTACCAATTAATTGTCATTCTTTTATTGCTGAGTATGTGACACAGGGAAGAAAAGAACCACCAACTGGACAAAACCTCCATAGGTTAAAGTTTTCCGAAGCGAAAGCTGGAGAAGTGGGGAGGGCGGGGAGACTTCAGAATCTTTGTTGCCGTCATTCTTTTCATCTAAGGCCGTTTTTGCAGGTATGTCCTTAATGCTTATTTCACTTAACAACATTTTCTTTTGCTTCACTCACACAATTTTTCAGCAAAACGGCATGAAATCCCAACGCATATGTCACTCACCGTAAGTTGCTATTGCGTCTCATGCCTCTTCGCGGCATTTCAGCCGAGAAAGTAATTTTGTGAGCCTTAGCTTGCAAAATTCGCACGCCTGCCGAATGCGATTTGCTTACAATGTATAGTACCGACATGTATCGAAACAGAGCAACCTTTGATTTTTCGAACCTTTCAAACGACTCACAATACTTTGATACTGAAACTGAGCGATGACTACTTTTACAGAATGCACCCTTCATCTTTTATGCGGCATAAACAAAGAGTGCACTCAACTGATCCGAGCAGAGCGTATCACGAATGCTGGCGTTCTTTTGACTACTGTACTGGTCCTCCAACGAAATGCGTATATGATCATCTTAACGGCAGCTGTCCGATATGAGCTGAGAAGTAGAATTGTGCACGTTGAGATTATTATCGATCGATACTGAAAATATTCTGTTAATTTCAGGTGAGTTAGGGTAAACAAGCAGAGTAGGGTACTTTTGCCGTAACTGAGCGGTTTTTTGTTTGCGCCTCTCATTTCTTTCAGTCTCTTTCTATAATGAACTGAATTATTTAAGGTAGCAAGTCTGAGGATTTGTGGCACTTGCATCTGCCTATATCAGCAACAATGTTTGAACAAGCAGGACTAATGGGAGGTTGTCGAAGGCATTCCTAGAAGAACTTTAAAGGAAGAACTTTTCTTAATTCGCACTTTAATTTCTTTTTTGAAACGCTACGAGAGGGAAGACCGTCGTATGCTTTAAAATAATTGTTTTTATCAAGATTAATTCACCTGCTCGATGGTAATCACCGCTTCATTCATTGCTCGAAGGATAGGAATCAGCTTTCTTGAAGCGGGTGACAGAGGCTGTATTACATATATGAAAATAATGCTGACTGAAATGTTGTTCATTTAATAATCGGCTGGAAAATAACGGAGACAAACTAACAGGCGCCAAACAGTTTTCATCGAAGGTCGCATTTCCGTCTAACAAGGACTCAGTAATTCCGCATGCTAATGATCGCTTGAAAACTTTGTTTCAGCCGACTTCCGCACAAATTCCCGATGTTTCAAACGAAATTTGAAGAGTGAACCACGTTTCGGCTGAATTCTGCACAGGATTTCTGAGTAGACTGTAGTTTGAACAGTCTTTTCGAAATACATGACATGTTCCATGACTGGAAGGAGTCGAGGACAGGGGGCGGAGAGGAAGATGAGAAGGGGTCGAGGGAATTGAGGGGATGGTGGTGGGTGAAGGAAAAAGGGAAGGACCCATGAGATTATGAGGGATAGGAAGACGAAAAAACTCTGCGAGAGTGGAGGCGAAAAAAAGGGCACCTACGGTCCGTCGGCTTCGCCACCACGGCCAGGTGGAAGCCAGGCAGTTTATTGAAAAGTTGTCACATACTTTGCGTTAAAAGTCGAAAAAAGTGTGAAATTTCATAGAAAATGAGATACTTGAACAAATGAAATTTACGCATGAATTCGCACAGGAAGGTATGTCCCATTTACAAAGCTTCTATTCAAATGTGGCATCTCGTAAACTTCAGCCAGCCATGTCAAGTGTAATGATCGGAAGTAAATCGAAGAAAGCTCAAGAGTAAACCACTTTTCACCCTGCTGAAGCTTACGGTACATTAAACATCAATAGGTAAAACGTGCTTACTTAATGTCGGCAAATTCAGAATGAGAATTGGAATGGTGTAAAAGACGAATGCGGTAAGAAACCGGCGTCGTTTGTTAAATTCGCTTCTGTTGGACTTCACTGTAGCCACTATTGCCTATAAAGTCAAAGCTCTAAAGACGTATGTGCCCTAAACAATCGGATTCATTCCCCGCTTAGTACCTTTTTCCGTCAAATTCCACCCGCACAGCTCGCAGCATCCCTTCGATTTGTTAACATCACCTTTCCTTCGCCTTTGAAGCGACGCTTTATAGACATTTGCCGAATCCGGTCTTCCATCGAATCTCACGTCAATGGCGCTATTTCGTGCACGCACCTCCCAAATTTAGTCCCCTCCGTCGAACTGCATTGCTAAAGTCTCAACCATATGATTCGATGGCTTAACAAACAGGCAGATAACGTTTTGTACAATCTGTGAGATTTCTCCAAAGTGAGTAGAATGTCGAGGAATGTTAGGATTTGCTGTCCTCGTTTACAAATTCGACCTCAGTCAGTTTGGCTCTTCCAACATGCATCGTTGAATTTTGCTCCACAGGTGATGCCCTCGTTTTCCATGTAGTAGTGTCCACAGTTTTCATCTCATAACGCTGCGCGCATATAACAATCAAAGTTGACATGTAGGACGGTTATAAGGCCGGGAAAAAAGGAACTGAAAAGATCACGTTCTTGTGTGCAGCTTCTAATCATAGGCGTGCCAATTTTTGGAAACTATTGGATTCTGTGTGTTCTTAGATGCAGAGATAAGACATTATACACATTTAAAAAATTTATGCATAGTGGCCTATCTTGAACTGTGCGCAATATGAAAGCGATCCTCAAGCGCTATGTGGCTCATGCACAGTTTTGAAGCCTAGAAAAACGCATGAAGGCACTGGCGTGATGCAGAGTGATCCTGAAGGATGTAATCGCCACTTTTTTACCGTTTCTAGTAATAGCTGCCATTTTCATGCAATTATGAGAGACGAAAATTTTGAATTCTATCGTAGCCGAGACGCCGAACTATCAGCTATTCGTTGGTTACGAGCAATGCGATGCCGTGAAAATGTTACGTGCTATTCAGAATACCAACACAACGCGGATACGCAGCGTTAAAACTTTTTATACGTTGACTATTAGCGAAATATGGCAGCAAAGTTTTTCAGCTCTTCTACGTAACTCTATGCATTTGATCGGGAAGGAATTTGACACGAAGGAGAGGAACTGAGGTGAAAAGAATTTCATAAACAATTTATTTAAATGAATAATAAACTGACTGCAAAATTCTCATTTCTTTTCAGTGTCTATTAAAGCAAGTTTTGGAATGGCGACTCCATTGACGTCTCGAGATAAACAAGACATTAATAAGAAGAGATTTCGGAAATTCCTGTTTAAGAACTTCCCAAAAGTCAATACACTTCGGCCTTGCAAATCTTACCAAAACCTTCGACAAGGGATGAAGAAATCGACAAGAATAAAAACTTAAATCACTTTCTTACCGAAAATGCGACGATTATCAGCGAAACAGCAACAGCACCC
This sequence comes from Toxocara canis, assembly GCA_000803305.1. Taxonomy (NCBI): domain Eukaryota; kingdom Metazoa; phylum Nematoda; class Chromadorea; order Rhabditida; family Toxocaridae; genus Toxocara; species Toxocara canis. The sequence goes on from JPKZ01001921.1 coordinate 36,189, forward strand.
TTCCATATCGTTCCAGCTCTTATTAAAATCGATTTTATGCCGGGCATAAGACTGTTCAATAGCGAAGATAATATTGTGCTTGGTGCCGCACAAATCAATGATAAAACCAATATGAAGGTAAAATCGAACAGAACTCTTCTGAATTTCATTTTAAATGAGAATTGTTATTTATAGAAAGACGTTCACAGCTCTTTACTTTGTTATTGGCATTTAGATTAGTTGTTCAGTGCCCGTCGATGGAGCCATTTTATTTAGACAAGATGGACTTAGGTTCTTTTTTTGCCCAAAAATTCAACTTTGCGCATGCCCTGGTGCCGTAAATTTTGCGTTTTCTTTTTTTGCCTCATTACTTATACGCCCTCCGCGGTAAATTTGCAGAAAAACATGCATCTTAACCAAATTGAATGGGATATTGTTAAATCGAACGTTTCCTGATCATGTTAGACCTCGTTAAACAAACTGATAATTAAGGCTGCTGGTGCAATCCTCACCATTCCAGCAGGTGAGACCTGTGCCAATATGGTGTTTTCTTGAGGGAATCGCATGCCGATGATCAATAGCGCAAAATCTCCGAACACACAAAATTATAAGAGTAGAATCGTTTTACAAATATCCTAATAGGACATGGCAACGAAAAGAGTACACCAAAACGCTCAGAACTGCATACTTGAACGACAGCGAATTCAAAACAGTGAAGAAAAGTGCTGACCGAAAAGCGTGTTAAAGAATCGAGTTTCATCAGGTAAGGACCCCAGTCAACCGTACATTTAATGCATCAGGCACCGAATTAAACGTACGGTCGAATAGGCAGAAGTCGCTAAAACATGGAAGAAACAGTCTAAAGTTATACATTCCAGAAAAAGCAGTTCAACTACAAAAATATGTCTGCTGGCAAGGAAATCATCATAAAATTTTAAATCACGGACAAAATTGTGAAGACTAAAATATATGAGCCTCAACTAACGAATAATTTTCACAGGTCCGAACCCATTCAAGAAGTTGGCGTTTTCCTGTTCGTTCAAAAATCGTGCTCGCGTACGGATATAACAATCACAAAATAGGCCTATCAGATTTGACAGTTGCAGTTTTTCAGAATAATATGTTGAAAGCAGCAGGGAAACGTATACTTGTTCGAGTACAAACATATGATATAAACTGATACGAAAATTTAAGCTCTGACAGCTGCCCGTCAATAATTAACTTGAATAAGTGAATTTAACGCAAAAAGCTCAGAGGTAATGCCAATCAGTCTTTCTTCCAAGTCACTATTGTTCATTGAAGTTTTATGGCTGAAGTTTTATAATGAAGCATCATAGATACCAAACTTTTATAATGAAGAAACTTAAAACGGAAAATAGATAATTTTTACTCATATGTAATAAAGCGCTTGAATCTCATTTATAGAATAAAGAAGCAAAAAAATTTTTTTTCGAATATATAAGCAGGAACAGCACAAATTCGTCTTCACCTTTTCGCGAAGTATCGCTGATAAGCAAATGGATGCATATAAGCGAAATAGGCAGACAACATCATGTACAACATCGCAAGCTGTTGCTCAAAAGCAATCGCTATATGAAGAAACGGTCGCAACACATCGTTGATCACTTCGTAGCTTAAATCTTGATCTGACCGGCTAGGGAACTCTATACAAGATACGTGATACCTAAGAGAATATGTAAAGCTCTATAGGAGAGCTGAATTCTCGAAACTGTTTGGAAAGCGAAAAGTGACGTGTGCAATATACATATTAGCAAAGTTCGCTATCTTTAGGTAGCTTTGCACGTTCATATCACTGTCGTTTTCTCGACAGAACAACGGCAGTTGGGATTGTCTTTCCGCATGATATGCAGTGCACTTGCAACATTCATAACTTTTTCTATTCAGCAGTGATGACGTTTGCTGAATTAATATGCTTTGCATTCTCTTGGAGTTATATACTTTGGCGGATTGAGTTCACGATCCTCATTTAGATCGCTGCAGGAGTTGGTAATGCATCTGGGCTCCACCTCTTTTTCTCTCGAGCAGCCACCAGTTCAGTGTTTACCACTTTACTTTTATGTCCACCAACTGCATCTAGGTGGGGACAGGTAAACTAGTGTGTTATCAAAACCTTGTTGCCCGACGATAATCCTCATTGCAGACCTTGACTGTGCGGGGCAAGTACTCAAATACTGCGTAAGGTGACGAAGCAATCCCAGGGCAACGCAGTGATGCAGAGGAACAGTGTGTACGTGCGTAGATTGTCTCTTTGCACAAAACTGCACGAAGCGATGACGAAACTGGTTATTGAAACGCAAATAAACCCCAGTGAAACGTCAAGCAGATCATATACACTCACTGCAATCGAGCAAGGTTTAGCACGTCAACGTACAAGTTAACCTCCAAGAACACCTGGAAAAGGTATTCGTGAGCAGCAAGTTGCTTATATCGCACAGAGTGCACATACACTTTTAATGATGTAATCGGCACTGAAAACAGCATGGTATTAAAAACAAAATGAAGCTGAGCTTTTGCTTGGTGGACTGCAAAATATCGAAAGAACGTGCCTTGGACGATACTTTACTTGGCCTAGGTGCTACGCAAATGGAATTTTGATTCGGCATTTATTGCGGTTGAAGAAAGTTGTTGCGCGATGTCTAAATTCCCTTTGTCAAATATTAGTTTTCGATTTTCCACTCAATGTTGTTTTCTTATTTTATCATGGGTGATTTTTTGGATTAGATTCTGGATATACTTGTTGCTGCGCCCTCGCGCCCTTCTGCTTCTTGACAGCTCCTGCATGGAATGTGCTTTCCGACAATTTTTCTAGTTCTGCTCATTCCAGCCGTATGCGGAATGAGGAGATGATTGAAATTGCGTAGATGGTAAATCACTCGAATAGTTAACTATCTTTTGCATGAAGCTGAACTCCTTTATAGCCGCGGTCTTTGCTACCTCAGAGGAAAGCCTGCTTTTCGATATCACAAAGCACTCAACCAAGAGAGCGGCTGTATCAAGCTGTAAGTATGGACGTCTTATGCCGAGGTTGAAAGATAGAGTAAAGCAAATTCAAGTGAGTTATCGGAAATGATCTAGGAAGGACAAGTTTTTATCGTAGGTCCCTCTCATACTTCTAACATCATCAAGGATGTCGACTTCTAGATTCTCGCAGATCGCGAGTCCGTGTTGCTGAAGTCTAGCTAGCTGCTCTCTTAGCGACAACTTCAATAATACGATAGTTGGAGAGGAACCACTGACGAATGTTGCTACCGTTGAGGAGGTTTTGAATTGCTGTTTCAGCTCATGATCGGCGCTGAGTCCGCTTATAAGCTTTCGTAAAAGTAATTTCGGGCTAATGCTATCGCAAGCCTTAACGATATCTAGTTTAATGGGCAAGCAAATTTTTGGTTATCCAAAATATTGTAAATGAAATCGCTGATTTCGATGTAAGCTATGATCGCTGAATTGTTACGACGAAAGCCATGTGGAAAATAATGTGACTTGTCATAGATGACAGGATATAGCTGGTCGTAAGCGCATAGCTCGAGAAAATTTGTCAAAAAAAACAAAAGTGTAATTGGCACGTGATTCGATGAATCGATCGGTTTTGTTCCCTATGCCTTTGTAAACTGTTATGATTTTTCCATTTCCCAGGTTGACGAGATAATCGGTTGAACAGGATATAGAGCTTCCGGATAGATAGTTCTTCCCAGCTTTAAGCGTTGGTCGGTGATCGAATCAAGTGCCGGAGAAGCATTCCGGTTAATGCGAGACTAAAATTTATACGTCTGATCGCTGCTCAGCGTATAGTGCTTGTAGCAGTTCTTTACAGAACACTTCGTTAGCTGTGTATACATCACCGTGCAGGATTTTTGTGTTAAATTCTGTGCATTCGATACGTTCTAATTCCCGGTTAAAAGTTTTCGAAATTGAACTTTCAGCAGTCTGCAAACATGAACGCTTCCGCATTGTTCCCTCCTTGAAGTCACTAAAACCGCTGGGTTCACGAAGTATAGCGAAGCGATCACTAAAGCATAAGCCGTGCAAAGTAACACTGGTGCCGTTGGTCCGAGAAAATGAGATGCAGACGTCTAACGCGCGCTTCTTTCCAATAATGATTGCTGTAATGGCAGACGAGCAATCAGCAAACAGAGAACCCGGACCCAGTTACCCTTTATTATAGGAATTTTTGCTGTCGGAGGATGATAAAAATCAACTAACGCAAGTGATTCAAGTTTGATGACAGTTTATTCAGAAGTGGAGCCAGTTGCAATAACGTCACAATTAAGCCTTCTGAATTTAATGTTTATGATGCGCCCATGCAGCCAGTTCGCCTCATGACTGCATGTCTTGTCTGTCAAACCCTTCTAGAGCTTTGGGAACGACGAGGTCCGATTTCTTGCTCTGCGGTAGTTCAATTCTTGAATGGCACTTATGAGGTTATCCTTAGGACAGGTCTTCATAACTGTATGTTCTCGCTGCTCCTTATCTGGTCTTTCGGCCAGCTTCGTAAGCCGTTCAGTGGAATGGGCCGGCTTTCGCTCGTTTTTGATAGGCGCTCGATTATGCACTCCTGCATTTCGATTATTTGCCGCTTTTCGCGCGATCGATTGCAGTTACTCTGTCGATGTCGAATCAGAACGAAAACGTAATCGACCACTTGCTGGCAAAACAAAAGACACAAAAAGTAGCAGGAAAATAGACAATCTGGACTAAATACCACATGTTTTAAGTGCGATATCACCGTGCATTTTTGTAATGTATTGTGCTTGTATTTCACCACAAGACCTTGCTCTATGATTACTTAAAATCAAGTCCGCTGCTGCAGTACACTATTCGTATCATTTTACGAGAAAAGACATATTACAGAGTCTAATTTTCGGTGGTGATGGCTCCTTCAAGAAATTTTTGGGCTTACATCCTCTAAATAGCACATATTTCTCATCAACACCGCAGAATCCGATTTTCCCCAACGAAGACCAACTGCCTTTAAGCGACCGTATTTGCAATGATGGATTCATGCACGGTGCCAGTATTACTTGTCTCGAACTCGGCGTCCTACTGCGGTGGCTTGACTATTGTTTTATTAAATATGGCGGAATTCGGTTAGTGCGGGAAAGGAAGCGGGTGAGCTATAACGCGCGTTTTTAGTATTAAAATGAGTGCATTTTCGTACCGCATCTACCGTATTTTGAGTCAGTTACTTTCCAGAATTCAAGCGAATGATGATCGCTGTGTAGGACTAACAACAAATTATCCACAAAGCGTTCTGATTTAATCGTGAAAAGCGCACTAATTTAGCTCGAGCAGAGAAACGGATTTTTTCTGGAACGAGAAATTGAAGAACAAAAAAAAAAGAGATCATGTGCCTAAATGTTTCAAGCTACCTCAGGCTGCTTCACGCTACCGCTCTGACACAAAGGGAGAAAAGGATTATAGAGCGAAGCGACGAAAGCAAGAGAATGAGGGGAATAGAAACAGAGCAGAAATAGTGCGCTGAAACGCAGCATGAAAAATGCTTAGTTTCTGAAGACGGTTTTTTAACCGAAATCCCGCATATAACACTTTAATAATGGATGAACAATCTGCTAAATATTTTCACAACATAACTTCATTATGCCAGAGTTCAGAACAATTTTCGTTCGCCACCGTATGCTTTCCGTTGGATGTTTGAGTTTAGTAGCCGGCTTTTCAAAATGTACGATACTTTTGCACAGTTCCTGTTATCTTTCGGCCATGTTTGCTCCATTTGTACCATATTGGGATTCAGCGAACGTTGGTCCGTGCAGCACATAGGTGCGAAATATGGTAAAATAAAGCTAAAATTGAGTTGAACATACCCTTATTAAAACAACCACTGCCGTCTCCCATCGTTATCGACCACCACCGTGAAGGCCACCTGTACGTGCCCTTACTATTGCAGTTATTGCAGCCGCTGTGTCAGCACTGAAAAATTGCAGCGAAAAAGATGGCGCAAAAAGCGACGAGGTAACTGGGGGGTCAAATCAGTTACAAGTGAACGCGGCGACGCAGTACGGCAATTCGTGGTAGTCAATTTAGTCTGTTTGGAACAAGAAAACACGAGACGATAAAGGAATTCTGCTCAAGGCGTGCTATAATAGTTAACGATTACGAAATAAATAAAATGATATTGTGATAAACAAGATTTCATTGGAGTGCGCTTGAATATAATATTCTCGGTCTATATAACAGGTCAAAACAAATTGTGGAATGCCAAATTCATATTCGAAGGCGAACGAGTGCATGCGGTTCGCGTAGCAGGTATAAACTAAACGATATGGACGAAAGCGTTTGCCATAACCTCTCGATTTGAGCACTTCACCTTTTCCCATCGTCCATAATATCACTAATAAAGAACAACGAATGTTTGTTGCGGTCCTGCCCAGCTTAATCACCGATCGTCCTACAATCAATCCACATTAACAAAATTCTTACTTATCCTGCGCCAACAATACTCCAAAACAGGCCACTGCATTTACTTAAAAATTTTCTTTTTGCAATCATCCGCCAAGCTGTTGGCCTTCGCAGGGTTCAGCAAAGTATTTAAGCTTGCGCAGCCACTCTCAGTCGGCTACAGCATCTGGCTACTGCAGATCACTAAGCGCTGTTCTCTACGCCTCATTTGGCCTCAAATCTTTACGTATTCAGGCCAGTCGCCTTGTTTTCGATCATCTCTTTTTAATATACGTTTGTCACGATGATTCTTCTCCTACGCTTTTGATTCTTTCTGGATCGAACATTGCACTGAATCAACCCCTCATGATCTCTAGGAGAAGTCTCGTAAACGAACTAATTGAATTATCTCAATCCTCCTTACACACCACACTCCAGTCATGTCGCGGTTGGCCGATGCGGACATACACATATTCCAAAGAATACCACTTGCTCAGTAATCGAATTCCTAGATGCGTGCTTCACACGTATTTCTGAAGTCTCCAAACCCTATGATAAGTAATAGCGCACATTTTTAAACTGCTTACAATGTAAAAGATAGCAATAACGCTGCAATTGTAGCTCAAGTTTATATAAAGGAATAATCACTGTTCTGAAATGTATTTCAACAATTTTTGCGTGGTGTAAAAGACCCACTTGAACTGCTATTGTAGATTTTTTGTGGCAGCTGGCTTTGTTCAATCATAATATACTTTATTCTGAGTCATTTAGTCGCTAATTGATCTAGCCAGTAGAGCTGAGCTTAGAACGAGCTACTTTCTAGTGTGCGCATCGTCAGTGGAGCTCGAACTTTCAGCAATTATCCCGATCGAGACATAATTGGAGTCACAAGTGAAAGAAACATTGAAATACATTAAGCTGCGTGGAAAGTTTGAATGTTACATGAAAACCTAATCAAAGAGAAAAAGTGCTCATAGACTTTTTCTCCTAAGTGAAAAGAAGAACTGAAGCAATATGCCAAACCAAAAAGTCTAAAGACTCTGGAATCGAGTTAAATAACTCGAAATTATCACGAATGACATGTGTAATTCTGAAAAGTTTGGAGTAATAGTAATATGTAAACTTGTAAAGTTCGCAAAAAGCGTGTGATTCGCCTAAAGTAATCGGAAATATTCACAAATGAGATGATGTTGGAGTGATATGACTTGCGAATTTTCAAAACCGCTTAAGGACGCCAACTGCGCCAATGGCTCATGAAATTCCCCCATATGAAAGACACTCAAAAAATATGCCATACTAAAAAATATGAAGAAGTCGCGAGTAAACGAGCTCGGTAAAATGAGTTCTGCAATGAGCGACACCGAGTAGAGGAAAGTAATGCATATGGAATATTGAGAGTAACTAGCCGTTGCATTTTACTGAAATTCTCTATTAATGGTTGCTTAATGCCGATGATTTACGCAAAAAAAAAATCCATTCAAGAAAGATGTGCCTTTTCGACCAAAAACCAAAGCAGCCCGGTTGGAAAAGATATTCCAACTTTGAGGACGATTAATCTTCTTCTGAATAAACCAAACTGTTTCTTGAAGCGGTTTTTAAAGTTTAAAATAACTCGAATGAGAGCATTGTAAAAAGTCTACGTCAGTAAAACTAGCAATTTAAAAGGGACAATCAGCGAACGAAGAACAAAAACATTTAAACAACCCAATCACCTGAAGACAACATCAGATGTCGAGGTTGAGATTGTATATAATTAAAAAACGGATAAAAGGTCCTCGAATATTATCTATAGGCATGCTAACTGAAAAAGCAAGAGAACATTGCGTTAAGATTCCCCGATGGATTATTTTAGCGGGATAGGTGATTGTGCATAATGAATGCTTGTTGGTTCCGCGCTGACGCAAACCGTCCGAAGATTTATGACCGTTTGAAGGGATGTGTATGTGGATTGAAGGGATGTGTATTTGAAGGGATGTAAGGGATGTAATATTTTCAATACCTACACCAGTAGGTATTGAAAATATTTTCACATCGAAGACGCCGTGAGAGCGATTGCGTCTGCATGAAGCTAGTGTGAACAGTCGAGATGTGAGGTAAAACTTTTATGATAAGAAAAGTCTCTAAATGAGCATCGACGTAATTAATGCTGTCGTATGAATGGTGGATGGAAGCATTGGCGATACAAGCAAGTTATTCGCGGATGACTTGACAATATATAGTCCCTTGAATGATCTTGCTGTGGAGTTTTATGCCTCCTAGACCGAACGCACTAGATTCGCTGAGCAGTCGCCATTGCAAGAGCCTGGGACATCGTATGAGAAATGTCATTTTCATGTAAACTCTCATCACGAGTGCTTTCAGTGCCTACTGAAGGGGCGACATATGATCGCACTGTGAAGATACCTCTGAACCACCAAAAATTGCATCGCTTCCGCATGGCCACCTCGGCATTCAAAGTTGTGCACTACAACTTGCTTGCGTGCATTATAAGAAAGGTGCATAGAACAACCCACTGCAAAACACACATATTGTGGTCGCCATTTATGAAATACATACTGCATTCAAGTATGGTCTTCTCATTTTCGTAAGCAATGTAAAGCGTATTGAACATATCCAGGAATGCTTTCCTCCTGTTGCATTTTGGAAAGCGTACCTCAGCCCTCATACTATGGAGGATCAGATTTGACTAAATATTCTTGATTTCGAACCTTTAGGATATTTGAGAAATGAGCCGTCAAAATAAAATCGCTAGGCGTTTCCCTTTAAAGGAAATTCCTACTCGTTAACGATGGCAAATAATGATTCTATCGCTTTCAGCATATGCATAGGACGTACTTTTGAAACATTGACGTTGTACAGCTTCCTTTATTGAGTCATTCGTGTATGCAATTGTTCTTAAAAGCTTTGCTGAAGCATATAAGTTTTCAGTGCTTATAAACTGACTTGCCAATTTAAATCAACGCAGCATCGAGGATTTGATTTGTTAATCATATGTTTATTCATGCGTTGGTCTCGTTCGATCAGGAGCTTTGCAGCATGCATTTGCGAATGGGCTTCGATGAATGCTCCTTTACATCTTGTTAGTTTATTTATGGCACGAACCAGGTGGTTAATGTCAAGAACATTGAAGTGCGGTGAATGTGGTGACAGATATATGAGAGTTTATGCTGACGTTTCGGCTCATAGAATCGTAATCATAGCAGAGGCCTCAAACTTGGTTGATTAAATTTAATTACTCAAGATTGATACCTTTGCTATGATTGTGGTCTAATTATCTGAGTTTGATGTCTTTGATATGAATATCGCTCAATGAACCAAAACTTCATCATAAACTCTCATATACCTGTCACCTCATTCGCCAAATTTCATGGTTCGCAACATTTACGATCTGGTTAAACCATATATACATTTATTATAATGCGTCTGCGAAATAACAGTGTCATCAACGAGATTATTCTTTTTGTGCCACGATTATGTGTTCTTAATGCGTTCAGTAGCGAATTATTGTGAACAATTTCGCTGCGCTTCATGCTTTGCTTGGTTTGACTGAGCATTCTGCATGCTTTTTTCATTTTGAACACCTTCATTGCTCTGCGCACTTTTCTTTGTACTGTCATAATTAGAGCTTGGCATCCATTGGAAAATCGCCTAGCTGCAATTTTATTGAATTTTTCAGCTTCGCTTCAACCTATCACAATGGCTTTAAAGTAAAAGATTCTAGAAATAAATCCAACAAGTTCTGACTAAATTTGAGGTGCTGAGGCCGAAAATCGCGGAAATCATTTACGCTGGAGCCTATTCCAGAATATAGGGAGATTTTTTGAAATATTCACTGCACTATGCTCAAAAAGAAACTGAAATTACTTTTACGCGTACTTGACCATTTCATATGAAGTTTCCTAGTGTCATCATAAATTGACGAAAGAAAAAGAACGAACTGGCCGAGCGCGGAAAGGGGCATCCGGTAATTGCGTTTCTGTGCGAGTTTAAAAAGCAAAAATTCGAGAACGCCGTGTCGCAAAGCACGACACATCAAATATATATCTCCCCATGATACTACTTTTTCTCCACTTGACCATCGCGCATAAAAGTGATGCATATTCCTAAGGATACAGCCGAAAAGTGCTGCAGTACAAGGAACCAACCAAAAACTGAGATACACGCACTCCTTCAAAAGAGCTTTGCTGCGAGTAAACCGACATAAGAGCCCAGCTGTCGTACTCCACCTTTCCCAGTTGAACAAGTTTGCTTGAGAAAGCACAGCAAGGCAAGCCGTGATAAAATGTAGCGCTTAGAGCTCTGCTTCGTCCATTTGCTTCACAGGGAGCATAGAAAATAAACATGGAGCTGTTACAGAACGCAGTGGAGGCACTCTTGCTTGGCAGCCATCGCAAGTGCAGGTACGAACAGCAAATGTTTGTCCTAACAGAGATGCAATCTAATCGAAAACCTGTAATAGCTCATTGAACGTTGAGTTGACAAAGTGAACAGATTTAACTGGGATTATTATTCGTTCGTTGTGAACTGCGCAGGGTGATATAAAAGAAGGAGTGCAAAAACCATTATGAGAAAAATCTGAATATGGTAAAGCATATAGCGGGGATCTCGCTAGCTGAAAATAAGAAAAGAAAATTCTATCATACAAAAAGGTAGAGATCATTCACGACAGAAACGCACGAAACAGACCAAACTATCCGAGAGTTCTATACGAAACTGCACGACGACTGGACCGACCATACTTTTGTTGCCAAAGACAGCAATGAACCCTACATAAAAATCATCGACTCAGAGGTAGGAAACCTGATCCAAGACATGAAAAGTATGCAAGCGTATCAAGAACAGACAGATTAACGGGTAAAGTGTTGAAAGGAGGTAGGGAAGTACAAATAACACAGCTGGAAAGGTTGTTGAACAACATGATCGAACTCCAACAAATTCCTGAAGGAATGGCTCACTCATGACAATCCTGCTGTAGAAGGGAACCTATCATACGATATCAAAAATTATTGATCAATATCACATTTATTGGCAATCTCAAAGTGCTTCTCGAAAGTCCTTTGCAAAGGACTATAGCAGCAAGCGAACAAATGCATGACATCGATGAGGCGAGCTTTGGGTCAGGCGGGTCAGCAGTTGACCAAATTAATGTGCTTGCCAAGCCGATGAAAAAAGTGGAGAGTACAACTTGCCTCGATATCAACCGTTTGTAAACGACGGGAAATGTTTCGATTCTATCGAATACATTCATCCTTCGGAAATCTACGACGAGTGATGTTCAAAAGACTGCAGGAGGATTTCATGTCACCAGCGCTGTTGTCTGCAATCCGCGTATGAGCTAGATTGGTTGAACAACGACTTGAATGTCGACGGCAAAAGAATGTCACACTTGACAGTCCCAGCTGAAGTAGCCGTGATATCTTACAGCTTAAACCGGCTAAAGAAAATGGTACCAAACTTGCGGGAAAAACTCGGAAGTGGGCCTGCGGGTCAACATCGACAAAACTAAAGTGATGAGCAGGCATGGACGCAATTCCTGTTGTAAAAAAATGCGCTTTTGTCTGCCTTATTGTATTGCACTGTTTCCCTGTTTCTTTTCTTGGCTTTGCTCAGCGCAAAACCCGTTGTACTTTCTACCTGCTGAGGCGGATTTTCTGGTCGTTAGCCTAGAGTGCCAGTTTTCCGGTTGGATACGATGAGGTCTTACATTCTATTTCGTCTGCGACAGAGGCGCTGGTTCGGTGGAGGGCTACACAAAGAGTGGAAGCGTAAAAGAATTTGCCTATCATGGCACATGTGTTAATATGCGTCGAGAGGCAGGAGTAGATGTAGGACGCGGAGCCAAAGCATTCATCGAGAACAAAGACCTTGGCTTAAGAAAAAAGTGTCGATGAGTTTTAAGTGGAAGTTCTTCTCTACAAGCGTGAGATGAACAGCTCTCGACGGTTCGGAGACTTGAGCGACCACCAGGAAAGTGTGTGTGCTGTTAGCGGTGACAGAAAGGAGAATAGAAATGTACTGACAGGATCGAAATTGGGCAGTGAGAAAACTAGCAAACGGCTCTGAAGGAAAACGAAAGTGAAGGACTGGCACGAGGCCAGAATGCGAATTTTTAGACTGGTGACAAAAATATGCGCAATGAAAAGGATGACTGGGTAAGAAGAATTACAGAACGGACGCCGTGATTTGGCAAAAGCATTAGAGGATGGCCTAATGAGACGAAATAGTGAGAAGTAATGAGTATAATGACACGTAATGAGCAATGAAACATAAGGAGTAATGAGACGTAATGAGTAAAATTAATGAGACGAACTAACCAAGAAAGCTTTTAGAATTTAATCCAATCACAGAAGCAGCGAATCGGAACAACTGAAATTAATATGAAGAGAATTCGATTTCAAAAATGAAGAAAAGAAAGTTTTTCTTATCGTGCGCTGAGGCTTTCAAATGCGATCGGAAAATTTTTAAGATTGTAGAGGTGTGCGAAAAAAAAAGAAATAACGCACTTCATATTCTTTTTGTATCAAACGTTCGGCAAGCGAAACAAGCAGAGTTTACTTGCAGTTATTTGTTGCACAGAAGTTAATGACAAATGAGGTGAAATGAAAAATAAATTTTGCCAAAAATAACAGTTCAAAGTGAGCGGAAAGTTTTTAAGGTGAGAAGAGCTCAAAGCTACCACGGCGATGCGAATGCAGCATGCAATTTCCTTCGCTAGCACCCAGCAATATATTCGCACTGAAGCCGTAAATTACACCTAGTCTCAAACTCCTCTTCACTTTTGTTTTGAACCGTGAATGGAATCGCCTCGAACATCCCACCCTCTCGTCGCGCCCTTCCTAACTGTACTTCCCCTTCCACGCAATTTCGATCTAGGTGATCAAATAAATCTCTGTCTGTGTATGCGTAGCGAAACAAATAAATGTTCGATAGGTCCCCTCTCCCACATCCATCTGTCGCACAAAATGCAGTTTAGCTCTCTCATTTTTGTTAATGCAGCGCTTGATAATACTGTGCAGCATATCGCTTGCGGCGACGGTCAATAGCATTGTTTCATAAGGGTGTGGGGAAGAACGTGGATTGCAAGAGAATGGAGCATCAAAAAAGCTCCAACGTCAAGGTGGCATGTTCTTAGCAGGATTCCTTGGGCGTGTTCTTCTGACACTCACGGTTACCGTCTTACATTCGGTTTCTGATAAGAAACCAAGGAATTCTATTTAATTTCCTCAAAACAAACGCAGAAATGAAGTGCTGTATTCTAAAATTATTCATAAATGCACAAGAACAGATATAAAATACAAATTTGCTAATTAAAAATGGAATGACTCACGAAAATAAAGAACTCTAGCGCACAACATATTCAATCCACTCGCTGGCAAACCGCGGTCAACCTAAAGTCTCCGTAGATATGCGAAACTTATCGAAACCGAATTTAATCTTCATCCTGCAGAATCTAATAGGAACAGCTATCAACCCCAAATAGTAGCCGTTTCATTTCGAGATGAAAATTTCAGAAGGCTTGTATCAAAGCTTTTATTACCAACTCACTAATCATTATGTATATACATGTATGCAACGATGCAAAGACAGCTGTAATTTCATCGATTCCCGCATCGATGCAGCCGACAACCATGCCCACGCATGATTGTTTTGACCAGTTTCGGACCGTCTGGTGATCAGCCTGCTATCCATCTGTTGGGTAAGCAGCCGGGAATCGAACCCAGCTCTTCTCGCATATACATTATATATATATATATATATATATATATATATATATATATATATATATATATATATATATATATATATATATATATATATATATATATATATATATATATATATATATATATATATATATATATATATATATATATATATATATATATATATATATATATATATATATATATATATATATATATATATATATATATATATATATATATATATATATATATATATATATATATATATATATATATATATATATATATATATATATATATATATATATATATATATATATATATATATATATATATATATATATATATATATATATATATATATATATATATATATATATATATATATATATATATATATATATATATATATATATATATATATATATATATATATATATATATATATATATATATATATATATATATATATATATATATATATATATATATATATATATATATATATATATATATATATATATATATATATATATATATATATATATATATATATATATATATATATATATATATATATATATATATATATATATATATATATATATATATATATATATATATATATATATATATATATATATATATATATATATATATATATATATATATATATATATATATATATATATATATATATATATATAGATAAGGAGCGCATGCCCTAGGCAACTAACGAAAGTAATTTATTGCTTGCGACAGGTTGTCCTCAACAAAACGAATGTAATCATATGCGGCACTATTATGAAGTAGCAAATGCCGAATGTTAGGAAGCTGTCACAGTACTGAACATCCTCACTTCAACAGTCTATTGACATCACAGTAGCACTTATCCCGAACAAGCAGATGCGTAATCTGGTCAGAAGTAAGGCGAGTCAAAAAAATTCAAAAATCGCACAACAATCTACCCAAATTGCTATTCAATGAGCCGTTAATTAAGATTCATATCCGAAGCTTAATTAGTAGCCGTTTTATTGGGTGTCTGCTCATGACAGCTAAAGCCGTGACTGTGATTTGAATGTAAAAGCCACATCTATTGCGCTAAAAACAAAAAATTTCTGTTTTAATCATCCCCCTAAAAATCTGCGAAAGCGTATTTCGAGATCCATTTAAGCCGGAGCTAAAA
Organism: Toxocara canis; assembly: GCA_000803305.1. Lineage (NCBI taxonomy): Eukaryota > Metazoa > Nematoda > Chromadorea > Rhabditida > Toxocaridae > Toxocara > Toxocara canis. Next base: position 51,474 of record JPKZ01001921.1, read on the forward strand.
CCGTGACATGTTAATAACTCCTCCGCTTCATGCTTCTCTCTACGTCATATCTCAACGCATTCGAGCCTAGTGCTTCGTTTCCGTTCTTCCTTGTCATACTTGCTGATTGTTCTGATAATCTTTTGGCTGGCTTATTTCTCGCCCTGTTTCGCGCCAGATGCCGATTGAACTTGCGCGATTCTGCAGATTTTTTCGCAGTGATTTTTGCTCACTTTCTTATCTCGATTTATGCATCAAATTCCTTAAATCGAACGGACATGAAATATTGGTGCTGAAGTAGCGATATGCGATCACATGCAACTTATCGAAGGAGACAGCAACTGGCCGCCGACTGCTTGACAGCGTTTGGCTGCACGGATATCACTAATTGCTGAGAGTGTCTGGGTTAAATTTTGGCTAAAGTCAATATACAGCCAGCTGAGTAAAGGTTTGTCAAGTAAAATGTGTAAAAACAAGGTTCTTCTTTGCCTGATGTTGACGCATCATTTTTGCCATAGAGTCTACAGCATTTTCCAGCTGAACTTACTTTGCAGTAGCGCACACGCCTGCTCGTGAGGCTTCGCCGAAGGGCGAATATGTGAGCCGCATTTGTGCATCGGACGCAGTACTGCAGCCTAATTAAATGTGCAAACTGTACCAGATAGGGAAATGAACCCGAAAGGCAACCAGCAACACTTCACCGGTCCATCGCAAACCGTCATGGAACTCATGGCAGTAAAAGAAAGAGGCCTGTGAGTATGGCTCAATTGCCCTATACTAGTCGTAACTCTGAAATGACTTCAGCTGAGGTTGTGATATTTGGTAAGTGAAATTTACATTAACGATTCGCTTGCAACACCCAATTTCGAACCAGTTTGTTTACTGTGAAGGAAATTATTGCATGTCATGTGATCGAAAATATGTAGACACTTTGCGATCGGCTGGGGCGCAAAATCCGCTGGTCAGATTGCAGAAAGCAGTTGTTTAATGTATGTGCGGATTCCCATTATTATGCAACATCCCACACTGATCTGTTGATCTGACCGCCAAAGAATTTATGATCTCAGCCACTCTGCACGCTTTTCCACTTGCTTGTGAGGCACTTGTAAAAATACCATCTTGTTACCGACTTGCACTCATTTCGCGGTGAGCTCAAACATATATTTGCGCATTCGTTTCTAGGCTTTCTTGCGTTCACGAGGACGCATATGTTTGCATGCCCTTCCGTTACCTTCAAGTTGCAAAAGTGCTTAGTAGTAGTGATGCCATCGTACCAGATTTTTTGCTAGGATGCTGTGCTTGTACTTCCCTTCAAAAAATGGTATTATAATGTACAAATACTACCTCCCGAAAAAGCGGATCGTACTGTACCTATACTGTACTTGGCGGCCGAAATATGGTACGATGCTGTACCAAGTGTTTTGCCTCAAAAAGTATAATACCAATACTGTGCTTTCCGTACCTGCAGTTTTTCTTGCCATGCATGAACAGAAGAGCATAGATTGCTTTACTGATAAGTAATATAAGGCAAAACTGTGCGAGCCAACGGACAGAAGATAATGACCAGTGGTGAAACGGCGAAAAAGAACGCGAAGTTAGCGAAAAATGAGAGAAAAATATCGGCGGTCGAGGTGAAACTGTCTGTTTTGAGCCATAATCGTAATCGAAAGCGCTTGAGCAAGTCACCGTACGGGCATGAAGCACACAACAATTGGAGCAATGCATCGCACAGCAAAAAGGCGAGATTAGAAACACGAGGATGGGAAAGACACCTTACACTTGCGAAACATCGCACCCGCACAAACTGCAACAGTTGGGGAATGAGCCGCAAAACAAGAAGACGAGGCAGCACATACGTATATCAGAAGCCCAAGCAAATGTTTAGGGGAATCGCACTCCTTCCTTGAAGGGATAAAGAGATGCGCCCATTGTATGGTTATTAAGGTAGTAGAACGAGAGGCAAGTGGGGAGGTAGGTTAGCTATTAGTTAAGTGGGCGGATATATGGCAGGTGAGGTATGCTGGTTGGCGGTTGAGTGGGTAGGGGCGTGGTATCCATCTGGCTACCTCCCTACATACCTCCTGACCCATCCATCCACCTACCATCGTGCCCGCCTACGTGCCCCTTACCTATTTGTATGTCCACCTACCTACCCGCCCGCCTACACGCCACGCCCCTACCCATTCAACCGCCAACCAGCATGCGACTGGGAAAACGGGAAGGTGGGCAAGTTGATGAAAAACTTGCCCACTATCATCGACTTGCCCACCTGCCTCTTTTCCCGTTCGCGTGCTGGTTGGCAGTTGAATGGGTAGAGGCGTGGTATGTAGGCGGGCGGGTAGGCAGGTCAGTAGGCTGTGCAGACAGGAGCTTTAGTAAGTAGAGAGGTGACTAGGCGTGTAGGCATAACGAAAGGCAGGCGGATAGACGAGCAGATGCGTTGGGGAGGCGGGCGGGTAGGTGAGCACGTGTCGAGTGGGTAGGTGAATAGGTAGGTAGGTGAATAGGTAAGTAAGCACGCATTCAGGAAAGTGAGGGGTCGGTTCGTAGTCAGGCGTGTAGGTGAGTGGGTAGGGGCATTGATGAATAGTGTGGTTAATACTTATGTGTGTAGTGGAGATGATAGGTTGGTGAGTGGACACATGCGTTAGTGGGTAGGCAGGGTTAATGGGTAGTGGGTAGCCAGTGGTTGAGTAAGGTTGGTTGGGGCAGGTGGGTGCGAGATGGACAGATGGGTATGTAAATAGGTCAGAAGGTGGGTCGACAGGTAAATTTTGCCGGTCGGTGCAGTGTAAGTGGGCAGGCAGGCAGGCAGATGGATAGCATGGTTGGTACCTACAAGGGTGGCAGATAGGTAGGCAGATACGTAGGCAGTTGGGTAGGGTAGACATCTCTCGAACTGCGTCCGTCAGTGCGTTCTCATTTTTAAGACTGTGAATAGCCCTAATTTGAGTGTTTTCGAATCCACAGTAATACGTTGTCTTCTTTTTACTGTCGCAGTGATCGGTGGGGATAGTCTGAATTTAGGGGAGAGAGAGACAACAATTGGTTAGATATTTCATATTCATGTTTTGCACCGTCCAGTGTTGCGTTCATATGGTAAAGAACCGTAGAGCACGAACAAGCCACCACGTCAATGTGGGTGCGGGAGTTTAAAACTGTTGCTTGGGTATAATAAGCCTGATTTCGAGTGCAACCGTAGCAAATATTTGTTCACCGCAGACCGTCAAAATGGGTCAGACATTTCAGCGCTTCATAGTTTGCGGTCTTCCAAACCTGCTGGTGACAGTTTGAGACCCGTTTGTTTTTATCTTCAGTAGTCCCTCCAGATACTTCATGGTTTTTATCAGATCTTTTTCTTTCAAACCCCATTGTTCGGTTCACGTATTTCATCTTATGTGCATAGAAGTTACACATCATCCGCGAAAAATAGCACTTCCTCATGTGTTCTCATCTTCAATTACGCTCAAAAACAGAAAGGCGTATAGAAACCGTAAACTTCATAGGTTCAGCATCCGCAAAATTTATGTGATGGCATGATGTTAAGAGAAGCATTACCACCGAGCAGGCGAATGTATAATTCGATCTGAACTGTTTATTGAAATCTGTTGACTTATCAGTATGTTTTGACTGCTCAATAAAACTACACTTTTCGAGCGAATTTGTTCACCTAAGTATGTTTGCAAAGAACGAGTTCTTTTTTATGCTTGTAAACGTGAGCGCATCCGTCCGGTAGTTCGAACTGCACAACCTTTTTGGTAGGTGTAGTCCAAATGCTATATTCTTGTTTTGCATTCATTTTATAGCACATTCAATCACCTAGCGGGAATTATCGGCATTTAAAGATCCTTAGACTGCAAACTTTATCAGTACTGCCGCAGCAATACATGTTTACTGGAGCATATGTGCGATTGATCGGATCGGTTAAAGTGCGGATTCTCATCACTTGTTGGCAGTTTATGAGACACGCCCATATCGTTTCACCTGCATGGCACGCAGTCCCGTTTGTTATAAGCATTAAAAAAATATGCTTTTGTAAAGCGCCTTACAGGGACTCCGCATAACCCACGAGATCGTGAAATCAAAACTATGAAAGATCGCAAGCAGTTTTTCGCCACAAGTTTTGCATTTCTGTGTTGTCGAAGAACAAATTTTTAGTGTGCGCGCGGTCCAACGAGTCAGGCATTCAATTTCGTTTGTTTTGCGGGGAATTTTAGAAAGGGCTGGTCTGAAGGTTGCAATCACAAATTAGTCCTATGGTGGATGTTCCCGCTTGTTCTCCCGCTTGCTCATATGTTCAGCGATACGATTGGCCGTCAAATGCCCCACTCCTTCATTTAAGTGAAGTATGGTTGCCATCAAACAGCCGTTGGTGCCTTAATCAGCCTGAAAATTAATATGTGAGGTGATCGAAACGTCTACATTGTAACCATAGAAAACCCTTAAATTCTTGTTGGAGTGACTTCAAGTTACAGGTGGCAGCATTATGAAACGTTGCTAGTGCTCTTAGCGTAGTAACTTTCGAGGAGGAGGCCTTGTCAGGGAGCGTTTTTGCCGACAGGATGAGACATGGAAAGATCGGTGAGCATTTCAGAGAAAGGATCTCGTTAGTGGGTGAAATTGTTGCAGACTTCCTTAACAGAAATGCCGAATGGAGTATAGGTAAGAGAATGACGGGAATCTTGGGATCGAACAATAATGGGAGGACGGGGCCTAAAGACATTCTACCTTGATGAGTGAGTGCTTTACAGAAAATGAGGCAGAAAACGTTGGGAGGAATAGGGAGGAGGGTGGCTTCCCTTCGAGGGACATGATCCCTGCAGAAACTATTCCATGTGTCAAGTGATGCAGGCGATTTATGAGAAATCTTTAGAACATATGAAACAAGAGAAGCCCTTCATCATCTTTATATTTCTAAATAAATATCGTGGCTAAAATGCTCGTCTTCAAAACTTATACGGCTTCCTGTGCGTGTGCTTGTAACCTTTTGGTCGTCTTCTTTGGCCGTCTGAAAATCAGTGAGGATGTGGGCCGGTTATTGCGCTGGTTGTACGGCTCAACAATTACCCACATATAGTCACACATAGCATCACTGCTAAATTTTTTCCTTGCAATCGCCAGTCCAACCGGTTTTGAACTCTACGGACTTTTAGTGAGCTTCAGCGTCTGCGTTTCCTCCACAATCTTCCTTATTGATCCGGAAATTTCTCTGAGGTGCTGTATCTTGGTCATTGTGTGCCTAATTTCGCAGCTCTAGCATCATCAACTCTTCCCTAGAATCACTCGAAGTGCATCTGTATGAGCAAATGAGGTGCCCTCCGTCATAACGCACTTTACAAATGAGCAGTTGCAGAAGAGCATAACAGTGATGAGATCGGCTTTGATGGCTGAGTTTTGCCAGTCACTACGCACTTTCGCAGACTGGCAATTTGCAAACTATTATCAGACGTCGCGTCAGTTCTTATTGGTTGAGTGTGTCTGCGTCAGTCTGTCTGTGTGATGGCCTAACTCAGGAACCACGGGAAATAAAGCCTCGAAATTTGGGAGCTCACGTTTACTTTTATGTACTGTTCAAAGATGCTAGGAATGTCAGACAATCCAAGAAGTACGTGCAGAACGCGCGTTTTCATCCCAAATCAAGCACGGATAGTTAACGAAGTCAATCCGTTTTATATTTTGTAGACTGCACATTCTCTGCTCTAAACGAGACAGTCTCTGCCACAAGCAGTCCATCAACAGATCACGTCTCTTCTGGCCCGTTTCATTCATCGACAATCAAGCGGGAGGAGGGGAGGGTGCGAAAAGAAGTCGACTAGACTTTTGCGCGAAATAAAATTGACTGTCGGAAGCGGGAGTCACATGTGCTGCAAATTTGTGAACCTCAAGTAAGCTGGAAAGCAAAATCAATGATGTCCGTACCAATTAGCTGTCTGTATTTTACGGTATACTCCTTTCGACCGCAATAATGTCCTTTCAAAGGATGTTAGAAAACTAATTTCACAGTGGCAGCAGCACAAAGCCATGTATACTGTGGTTATTGCCACCTATGAGATCTTCGTAAGAAGATTTTGGCGAATTGTATTGCCAGCCATGGTCTGAAAGCTGACTGATCAATTCATCGTCGTGCCACATTGTTTCTTTCTTCTGAAGACCGGCAATCCATCACGCCTTAACACTGACGACTAATTTTTCTCAGATGTCTCCTATCTCGCTTGTTATCGACGTTTTTTTTAAAGAGAATGTTATTTCGGTGGAAAAACCTCTTCCACTTTACGAGTTCATGCATTTGAAAATTAAATGTTGTTGTTGTTTTACGATTCGCAGTAGGACTTGAAAAACAAGCATTTGAAGCGATGAGACCGAGCATATGCAATTCATTTTGATCTACGCAATTCGTGTCAGTACTTCCGTCACGCAGCGGTGCTGCGAGTTGTTCATGGCTTCGGCGGTTTCTCGTGGCGCACTGTTTTTTGCCGGATTATTCTACCCGAACATAGAAATTCCAGAGAAAGCATGATTGAAGTGCTTCTGTTTGCGCACTCTTTCATTTCGTCATCCAGAAATTGTTATTTGGCACTTGTGATGTCTGAAAGATTGAGCCGGAATCAAAAATTTCAAAGGAGCTCGGGTCGTCGGAGTCGGGGAGTTTATTACGTCAGCATTGAGCTTGCAGGTACGCTCTTTCTAAAATGTCAGAGATGTCGTAGTGCTTCTTGGCTTTAATTTGGATGAGCATGTTCTGAAACATCGGATATATCTTCATCATGACCCATGACTGTAATTCGAAGCTGCCCAAAATAGAAAACTCTCCGTGACGAAGTTTGGGCCATCCCTGGGCACTTCGAGGGATAAAGATGCAGCAGGCAGAATCAAAATTTCACAAAAAAAAAATCCAAACATCCAAGCATCAAGAAGCACTTTTAAGATGACCCAAGGCGGTCTCGAATGAATGTTTGGGACAACATGGATTTCTCTGGAATTGTTGATATCAAGTCGACGGTTGAGGCAATTAAAGCAATGTTTACGATTTTGCCAATTTTCATGGGGGTGACTTAAAGTAAAGATAGCAGGATAACAAAGCAATAAGTTTCCGATCTTTTTGGAAAATGCTAAGAAACTTTGCTTGGGCATGGAATACACCATTTGCAAAGGCTAACTCTGTAAAACGCAACAGGATTCGGACTATATTATAGCGATCCTTTGATGCTTTTATCAATTGCTGTTTAGAGCTTGGTGATTTCATGAGACAGCTACATTGCAGGCTGTTGCCAAGATTTGGAGCAAAAGGAATTGGTGCAGAAATGGGAAACGAGAACGATGACTATGTGTGATGCGATATGAAATCGCATCTGGACGAATTGCAGTGGCGATGGTCTCTGG
>JPKZ01001921.1:59499-78367 GCA_000803305.1 Toxocara canis
GGGCGCGCGCGAAACCACGTCGTTACAGGATGTATCCTACCCATACTGAACGGTTCAGAAGTTACTTCACTTCGTGGTTCACATGATCTCTGCTTCGTATTTAGCTGTGAGTCTATTTTTCGATTCTTGGTTGTAGAATACATAATGAAGAAAAGCAAATAAATGATTAACCAGGCAAAACCTCATGATGTTAATGGTTCCTAAATGACATGAGGCGTGGTCTTTAGAAGTTTTTAGTCCATCTTGTTCGGGTGATTTCATGATAAAGCTAATGAGTGCTGTGCTCTGTCTGTTCTAATTCGTTTGTACTGAGGGGTGCAACCAAACGAGGAAGTAGAATAAAAATTTTGATTGCTGGTAATTTAGAGTGTGGTTTGTTCGTTTATACGCCGGAGGGGGGAGGAGATGGTGGGGTACCTGAACCGTTTAAAGTAAAGCAGAACTTCCTCTGCGTCGTTGCTGCGTTAGCCTTTGCCATGAAATATTCGAAATGAGACGGGGATGGTCTTTGTAGAACTCTATGTAATATCCAGTGCATTATTGCTTGCGCACTTTGTTACGCACTAACAACGACGGCCATGAAGAGCGTTTCGAACAACCAAAAAGTTCTTCGTACCCACGAGCTTTTAGAGACCATCACTGCTAAGAGATTGGGCGTTCTCAGTTGGTCGTCGTTGCCAGAAGCCAAGGTTATTGATACGAATGAAGCAAACGAGGATCTGGTGTAAGACCAAAAAAAGTGTAGTTTTCACTGACTTTAGTTATTTTAGTATATCACGACGAATAATGCTGAAAATCACGAAGAAACATTAATTACATCAACTGCTGAAAACAGGTTTTGTTTCATCAACTCTTTTTCGCTCTTTTCTCGCAGTCACCGAAAATTATTCGAAGCATATATGAAAGAGATTTTACAGCTGCATGTCTTGCATTGTGCCGTCTTCACTTGTTCAATTTTTATACTTCACTCACATAAGTTAAAGAAATTGTGTGGAATACTAGCACACATGCGATGCATTTCTCTCTCATCCGCCTTTGTGGGATACGCATACAGTGACAGCAAGCGATTCAATCATTCAACAGGTATGAGGAATCTGCTATAAAAAGGTGATGCGAGTAATAGTTACTCAAAAAGGCGTGAAACCTACATTTGTCGGCACCCAGCAGATCTTGACCCATGGCACAGTTTGAACACTTCAAAATCTTTTCTGTTTCGTGACATTTCAACTGCGGCTGAAAGGCGACTATTTTTACAGTATTCGCTGCTTTTGCGGCGATATATACAAACGATGGATTGATTCACTTGGTGGCTGCATGAGCAAAGCGTACCACAAATGCTGGGCTCATGCTTGTTACTCTATTGTCTCTCCAATGAAGTGCGCCTTTAATCACCTTTATGGCAGCTACTCGATATGCGTTGAGAAGCAGAACTGTGCACGTCGAGGTTGTTATCGATCGATACTGAAAATATGCTATGATTTTCAACTGCGTTAGGGCACCTAAGCAAAGCAGAATAGTGTGACCGTAACAGAGCGGGAGAGAAATTTCCCCGGGGAGGCAAAAGTTTCAAGTTCGGATTCTCTCGTTATGCAGCAGCTTTTTTTTCGTTTCCGCTTTTCATCTCTTTCCATTGTCTTTCTATAATGAATTGAATTAATTAAGGTGCTGTGTCTGAGGATTCGCACTTGCATGTGCCTATATCAGCAACAGTGTTTGAACAAACGGAACTATTTGGAGGTTGTCGAAGGCATTCCTAGAAGAACTTTAAAGGAAGAACTTTTCTTAATTCGCACTTTAATTTCTTTTTTGGAACGCCACGAGAAGGAAAGTCACCGTATGCTTTAAAATAATTGTTTTTATCAAGATTAATTCACCTGCTCGATGGTAATCACCGCTTCATTCATTGCTCGAAGGATAGGAATCAGCTTTCTTGAACCGGGTGACAGAGGCTGTATTACATACATGAAAATAATGCTGACTGAAATGTTTTGTATTTAATTGTCTGCTGGACAATAACGGAGACAAACTAACAGGTGCCAAACAGTTTTCATCGAAGGTCGCATTTCTGTCTAACAAGGACTCAGTAATTCCGCATGCTAATGATCGCGTGAAAACTTTGTTTTAGCCGACTTCCGCACAAATTCCCGATGTTTCAAACGAAATTTGAAGAGTGAACCACGTTTCGGCTGAATTCTGCACAGGATTTCTGAGTAGACTGTAGTTTGAACAGTCTTTTCGAAATACATGACATGTTCCATGACTGGAAGGAGTCGAGGACAGGGGGCGGAGAGGAAGATGAGAAGGGGTCGAGGGAATTGAGGGGATGGTGGTGGGTGAAGGAAAAAGGGAAGGACCCATGAGATTATGAGGGATAGGAAGACGAAAAAACTCTGCGAGAGTGGAGGCGAAAAAAAGGGCACCTACGGTCGGTCGGCTTCGCCGCCAGGGTCAGATGGAAGCCAGGCAGTTTATCCGAAAGTTGCCACATTCTTTGCGCTAAAGGTCGAAAAAAAGTGTAAAATTCCATAGAAAATGAGATACTTGAACAAATGAAATTTACGCATGAATTCGCACAGGAAGGTATGTCTCATTTACAAAGCTTCTATTCAAATGTGGCATCTCGTAAACTTCAGCCAGCCATGTCAAGTGTAATGATCGGAAGTAAATCGGAGAAAGCTCAAGTGTAAACCACTTTTCACCCGGCTGAAGCTTACGGTACATCAAAAATCAATAGGTAAAACGTGCTTACTTAGCTTAGGCAGGTTGAGAATGAGAATCGGGATGCTGTACAAAACGAATACGGTGAGAAACCGGCGTCGTTGATAGAACTGCGATCCGCCGGGGTTGAACTTCGTTATAGCGATCACCGCCTACAATGAAAATCAAAGCTGCAAAAACGTTTGCACCGTAAAGCATTCGAATCAGATGCCCTCCTTAACACATTTTCTCATTCAATTTCAACCCGTACCTTTCATGTCTTAGGCAGGTTTAAAATGAGAATCGGGATCCTTTACAAACCGATTTTTTATCAAGTGTAAACCACTTTTCACCCGGCTGAAGCTTACGGTACATCAAAAATCAATAGGTAAAACGTGCTTACTTAGCTTAGGCAGGTTGAGAATGAGAATCGGGATGCTGTACAAAACGAATACGGTGAGAAACCGGCGTCGTTGATAGAACTGCGATCCGCCGGGGTTGAACTTCGTTATAGCGATCACCGCCTACAATGAAAATCAAAGCTGCAAAAACGTTTGCACCGTAAAGCATTCGAATCAGATGCCCTCCTTAACACATTTTCTCATTCAATTTCAACCCGTACTTCTGATGTGTGAGGTTCATATAATCCGCTAGATTCTGTCCTTCGCATTCTCTTTTTTTACTTTGAGTGCGCTATTTCGGAATTTAGTCCCTCTTGTTCAAACTCGACTGCTATATTCTCCACCGCACAATCTACTAAACATCAATTCATTTTCTTTTCACTTAGATCGATGGTCAGGGAAATATCATCTTGTCAAGTCTATGAGATATCTCCAAAACGAAATCATTTCCGCTGTCCTCGGCCTCAGTCAGTTTGGCTCTTCCGGCATCCACCGTTGAATTTTGCTCCATTGCAAATGTGCTCGTTCTCCTTGCAGCAGTGTCCACAATTTTCACCTCATAACACTGCGAGCATACGACGTTAGCTAAATGAATAGTAATCAAATTTAACATGCAACACTCGTTATAAGGGCGGGAAAAAAGAGAGTGAGAAGATCCTTTACCTATGTACAGCTTTCACTCAAACACGCTCCCACTTTTGAAAACTATTGGATTCTGTATGCTCTTAAATGCAGAAGAAAGGTCAAAATTTAAATTTTGCCTAGTAGTAGCCCAAAATCTCTACTGCAGATGAGGGTAGTTTGGATTAAGGAATATAAAGGTTGCCCGTCAACATCCTTAGATGTCACAAGCATCGCGCAGCCATGCGGTGAGAAAAAACGCATGCAGGCATTAGCAGGCTGGAAAGGATGGAAAAGAGTAAAATTGCCGTTTTATGTCACCTGCGCTAATCAATACCATTTGTGTGTAACCACGTCGACGAAACGCTGAATACGTCGAACTATTCGTTGTTTACGTGCAACGCATTGCCGTGGGCTCCTAACGTGCCCAGAGGCTGAAGTGTGCAAGGAATGACCATCGGATGTACAAACCAGGATTTAGCATGCCGTACACGAGGACCGCTATGACTTTTTGTACACCAATTGTCAACAAAATTTAGCGAGCACAACAATGGAGGTGTTTGACTGGGATGGACTTTGATTAGAACAGGAGGAGGCAACGGTCTGCAAAATTGTCACATCTTTTCCTTGCCTGGTTGCGTGGATTTCAAGTAGCAAAAAAATGAAATGCAAGTGGTGAAACCATTGGCGTCACAAGTAAGGGAAAAGAACTGAAGAAGAGGGACTTCGCAGATTTTTTGGGGTTTGGAAAAATTCGGTTTGAAAATCTCTGAGGAACACTTCATGCGCTTGCTAAAAGCTGCTGATGCGAAGAAGAAATGCAGAGGAGTGATAGATTGAAACGACTGTTACCCCAAATGCGACGGAAATTAACGAGAACGCGAGAACACCGTTGCAGATGATACCAGCATGCACTAAACACGTTACTAAGCCAGATATCAGTTCGTCCATTATCGAGCGTAAAATTGTCGTTGGTGCCGCAGAAATCAGCGATAAAATCAATATGATAATGAAATCATATAACACTGCTCTGCATTTCATTAGAAATGAGAATTATCTTTTACAAAAAAGAACACGCACAGCATGCTACTTCGTCACTGACGTTTCGATCAGCTTTACGACGCTTTTCGAAGTGATATTTTCTGTTCAAAACCTCAGCGTCGCCGATGCCTCACGGCATTAAAAATTTCGCGCTGTGGTTTCTCTCGCATTACTTCTAGGCCCTCATCAGAACAAAAAATGAATAGTTTCTGAATCGGAATAGGATATTTAGATTTGGCGCCTTCTTATCATTCCGGACGTCGGTAAAAGGGGCGGTAATTAAATTTCACCACTCTAGGGAAGTGAGAGCTGTGCTATTATGGTAATTAATCACTAGCGCAAAAGCCCCAAAAACACCAAGTTATTAGAATAGAACCATTTTACAAAAAATCCTGTTGTAATGATAGTACAGGACACGGCAGCAAACGAACACACCAAGGCACTCGGAGTGCCGTACTTGAATCGAAACGAATTCGAGAAAGTTTAAAAATTGCTAACTGTAAAGGGAGTTAAAGAATGGAGTTTAGTCCGGCAAGGTATTAAATTCAGGGTCGATGAAGCAGAAAATGCTAAAATATGAAACAAATATAATGATAGATTCCAGAAAAAATAGTTCAACTACAAAATAATGCCTGCTTGCAAGGAAATCATCATAAAATTTTAAATCACGGACAAAATTGTGAAGACTAAAATATATGAGCCTCAACTAACGAATAATTTTCACAGGTCCGAACCCATTCAAGAAGTTGGCGTTTTCCTGTTCGTTCAAAAATCGTGCTCGCGTACGGATATAACAATCACAAAATAGGCCTATCAGATTTGACAGTTGCAGTTTTTCAGAATAATATGTTGAAAGCAGCAGGGAAACGTATACTTGTTCGAGTACAAACATATGATATAAACTGATACGAAAATTTAAGCTCTGACAGCTGCCCGTCAATAATTAACTTGAATAAGTGAATTTAACGCAAAAAGCTCAGAGGTAATGCCAATCAGTCTTTCTTCCAAGTCACTATTGTTCATTGAAGTTTTATGGCTGAAGTTTTATAATGAAGCATCATAGATACCAAACTTTTATAATGAAGAAACTTAAAACGGAAAATAGATAATTTTTACTCATATGTAATAAAGCGCTTGAATCTCAATCACTAATAAGCTTAGGTCGCCAATAAAAATCGTCTTTGAATATGACAAGCGCATAGGGAACATAAAGTTGGATTTTAACGAAACATACGCTTTCGAAGTGCATCCATTGTTATGGACAATACGCAGAATATTGCGTAAGGTGACGAAGCAATCCCAGGGCAACGCTGTGAAGCAGAGGAACAGCGTGTATGTACGCAAACTGTCTCGTTTCACGAAACTGCACGAAGCGACGAGGAAACTGGACATTAAAATGCAAATCAGTGGCAATAAAATGTGAAGCACATCATCTGCGTCCACTGCAACCAAGCAATGTTTGGTAGTACATCAAAGAAACAAGTTTAATTTGGCACCAAAAGAATAAATCACACCCCAGGAAGTTGCTTAAAAATAGAGGAGGTTATTGCGAGCAAGGAATTCGCTCGTGCCGCACAGATTGCAACGGCACTTTTAGTGATGTAAGCAGCAATGGAAACAGCATGAGCATTAAGAGTGAAGTGAAGCAGAGCTTTTGAGCGATAAAGTACAGAAATTTTTTAACGAGCATGCCTAGTGCCTTGAATGCTACTTTATCTGGGCTTCGTGCAACGTGAGTGGGATTTTGGTTCAGAAACACTTGGCATTTAGTTTGCATGTGATTTGAAAGTGGTGTGAATATGGGTAGTTCGTGATGCACTTACTATGGGCGGGGGTAGGGGTTGGAGGAGGAGGGCGCACTGTTTGTGCTGTATTGTACTTGTACTACACCATGGGAGGTTGCTGTGTTTTTACTAAAAAGAATTTCGATACTGCAATACGGTATTCGTATCTTTTTACGAGAAAAGACATTACAGAATCCACGTCAGACCAACTGAGAAGGAATTCATTAGGTTGCACACCTGCCGCAATCGTCCTTAAAACCGTTCAGTGTCGTCAATAGCTATTAAATAAATCACATGAGGAACACAATGCTAAACACGATAGTCACGTATTGACCGAAGATCGGACCGTTACCTTTGACAAGTATGGTGACGTGGTGGTGGTTAAGCGAGGTATTGGGGGGATGAGAAGTACCTTCGGTGGTGATGCCTACTTTCAAGAAATTTCTAGGCGCGAAAGAAAACAGAAACGGATCAGAAACTTTGTACGTTTCGCAGAGGCGGTTTTTGAACTGAAGCCCCTCGTAAGTAATGGACGATGAATTTGCCAAACATAGCGACGACTTGAATTTTCTGATGTGCAATCGCGCACTATCTTGGCTCGCCAACTTATATGTTCCATTTGAGTTCTCACTTCAAAATTCGCCTTTATGAAACTGCACTGTTTCTGCTCCGTTTTTGTTACTTCTTGTTCTCCTTTTCATCCCCTACACTCATGCAATAGGCACGTGTGAAGGATAACGAAGTATGCCTGAAATTGAGTTTCACATACCCATATCAAAACATCCGCCGCCGTCATCCCTCATTGTTACTGAATCGATCAGGAATCCCACCGCTGTGGAGTACGTGTAATCGTATTCATTTCCAGCTGCTTGGCAGGGACTGAAAAATTGCAGTGAGAAACAAGGTGCTGCAAAGTGTGCCGCCGATAGTTTTGTCATGGGTACCCACTACTGATCTTTCCACTTAGCAAACAGCGCATGCTGAGGGCAAGCTACGACGTCATGTACACCTTTGTTCTCTACTTCTCATTCGCCTGCAAACCGGTCAGCATATTTGTGCGTCACCAGCACATAAATGGCGTTTGAGGTCGGGTTTCATAGAGGAGGGGAGATATGGTGGCAATGTGTGATCGGTGGTTGGGTGAAGTGGTTGATTGCATTGGCCCAGGCGTCAGATGTGGAAGGGTAGCGGAAGCCTGAAAGAGGCTGGAGGGCAGAGGGGGTTCATGGTTCTTTGCATATGCTCAGGCAAGGCAGCATACAACAGGGCTACTGCCTTGATTACATTTTGCATTACCCTTGGCTCAAGCCTTACCCTTTCTTCACCGCCTAGTTTTGTTTTGATCAAGGCGGTGTGGACCCTACCCGTAATAACGTCTTAAACCACAACTGAAAAGCGTTTCGTTGAATTGACCACATTTTTTTTTACGAAGCATGATAATGAGGAAGACGCATTTGATAAATGTGGAAGGAGGGGAGCTGCTCTTTTGCCATGAGACTCCGCAACGAAGCGAGCGAGAATAATTATGAGGAATTTTGGGGATTGTTCAGTGAGAGTAGATCCATCCGATATGCTTCCTCTTTCTTCTTTGATATTTGGCACCGTAAACATAATCGTTCCAGTAGAAAGCATTTAACACTATCCTGAATAGAGGCCCTCACACATTTATTTCAGCATTCCAGAATTATTAGTGAGTAATCGTAAAAGTATCTCATCTCCTTCAAATGTAAAATACAGTTATAGCGCAACCCCTGCAGCTCAAATCTTTGTAATACAACGGTCGCTAACGAGATTTTTGTTGCGGTAATTAGAGTACATCTTATAGTAGTAATGATACACTCGCAATACAACTGTACACTTCTTATGACGGATAAATTTCTTAGTTTGAAGGCAGCATTTTGTATGAGTGGCTGATTCCTAACAGGGCTAACCTCCTAGCGCAGGTCATAGAACAGGCTGCTTTATATTCATAGAAGTGATTTTGTACATTGTGGAGAATCTACGCCGATATCTCCCTTCGTCAGAATTCGGTACCCCAGTGTTCTTTATTCAGAAAGATGTGATGTCTTCTGCGAGCGCTACGTTAAATGGAACAACTGCTAAGTCACAAAAACGAGATCAAATTTCTGACCTAAGGAGGAAATGATGGGAAACTCAGCAGAACGCCAGCGATGCTCAAGGTTACAGTAATTATCTTAGTCGAAGCTAAATTGGGGTTACATGCAATAAACTTTGAAATCCGCTTAGGCGCATGCCGCCACAAAAACGCTCCACAGTTATTTCAAGTCGAGCAAAATTATGATGTAAGTGGAAAAGGATAAGCTGTGTGAACTTCATTTGAGAGTGCCAGTCAGACAAAGTGATCCAAAAATTATCCCGAATGGGGTAAAATTTGAGCAATAAGTTATACTGAAAACTATTTGGTTACAGCAGCTGAGCGAATTACCTCCAAACCTTCCCAACTAGCGAGCATTCGGGCATTAAGTCTCACCACAACGCTTAGTAATGTCATAACCGTGCAAATCTGGTAAACGTTCTATTGAGAAAGCCTCGAAGCGAATTACCAATGCACTTAGCTGAAATCTCGTGTTAACCGGAATTTGAAGAGTATAGTTCACGTGGGCAAATATAACCAAGAGGGATGCTGCTTTTCGTTCAAGCATCAATAGAAATCATTAACGCCGATGTTGAGAACTATTGATCTAAAGTTGCTGCACCATCGTTGCGAATGATTCGAAGTTGAGCAATGCGAAAACGGCATTTCGAAAGAGATCAACAATTTGAGATGGAAAGGGTAAAAAATGGGATGCGAACAACATAATGATATGGTGAGATCGTCGAATGTGACAATTGCGATTCCATATAATTAGGAAAAGATTAAAAAATGATCAAACATTATCTGCGGAAATACTCATTCAAAGAGGAGAAGAAACCGTAAGTTGAAATTTGCGGCTGAATTGCAACGGCCGAGAACGAAAAAGGATGAATGGTTTTGCACAATAAAAACTTTTTTGTGCCGAGCTGACGTAATCCATCCACAGATCTACCGTAGGTTTCTATGACCGTTTGAAGGGATGTGTATGTGGTGTAGATATTGAAAATATTTTCACATCGAAGACGCTGTGAGAGCGATTGCGTCTGCATGAAGCTAGTGTGAACAGTCGAGATGTGAGGTAAAACTTTTATGATAAGAAAAGTCTCTAAATGAGCATCGACGTAATTAATGCTGTCGTATGAATGGTGGATGGAAGCATTGGCGATACAAGCAAGTTATTCGCGGATGACTTGACAATATATAGTCCCTTGAATGATCTTGCTGTGGAGTTTTATGCCTCCTAGACCGAACGCACTAGATTCGCTGAGCAGTCGCCATTGCAAGAGCCTGGGACATCGTACGAGAAATGTCATTTTCATGTAAACTCTCATCACGAGTGCTTTTGAAGACCGGTGACTTGTTTTCAGTGCCTACTGAAGGGGCGACATATGATCGCACTGTGAGGATACCTCTGAACCACCAAAAATTGCATCGCTTCCGCATGGCCACCTCGGCATTCAAAGTTGTGCACTACAACTTGCTTGCGTGCATTATAAGAAAGGTGCATAGAACAACCCACTGCAAAACACACATATTGTGGTCGCCATTTATGAAATACATACTGCATTCAAGTATGGTCTTCTCATTTTCGTAAGCAATGTAAAGCGTATTGAACATATCCAGGAATGCTTTCCTCCTGTTGCATTTTGGAAAGCGTACCTCAGCCCTCATACTATGGAGGATCAGATTTGACTAAATATTCTTGATTTCGAACCTTTAGGATATTTGAGAAATGAGCCGTCAAAATAAAATCGCTAGGCGTTTCCCTTTAAAGGAAATTCCTACTCGTTAACGATGGCAAATAATGATTCTATCGTTTTCAGCATATGCATAGGACGTGCTTTTGAAACATTGACGTCGTACAGCTTCCTTTATTGAGTCATTCGTGTATGCAATTGTACTTAAAAGCTTTTTTAAACCGATAATTTGATTTGGTAATCTTTTAATGCGTTGCTCTCCTTGCATTGGATGGTTTGCAGCGCGCACTTGCGAAAGTGTTTTTATGATTGCTCAGTTTCAGTTCGTTAATCTTGCACTTATGCGTTCGTAATCCGCCTAAAACCTATGTCGGTTGTTCTGATCGATTTTGGTGCCTCTCATGCTTTGCCCGCTTCGACTCGGTATTACGCTTGTTCTTTCACTTTGCATCCCTTCACCGCTTCGTACAGTTGTCTTCGCACTGCCAGGACACAAACTTTTCATCAACAGAAACGTTGGTAAATCGCAGTTTTGTTGTCTTTTTCAGCTTCGGTTGAGCTTTTCACAGTGCTTCGAACTAAAATATTACGGAAATAAGGCTGATATGTTCTGGCTGAATTTGTAGTAATAAGCTGGGAAATCGTGAAAATCATTTACGCAGCAGCCTCGTCTGCCCACAAGATCGAAAAATTTTTTGAAACATTTGCTGCTTTGTTTTCGAGAAGATACTGAAAACATTTCTGCGGACCAATGGATTCGGAATGCGAAATGTTTTCTGCTCGGTGAACAATATACAGCTGGGACATTTGTCATTTACTTGACGTTTTCATTGGAAGTTTAAGGGTGTTTTCATAAGTCGATAAAAGAAAAGGAACAAACCCGGGAGCGAGGGCATAGACAACCGACTCCTTTTAAGAGATGGACATTGCCAGGTTATTTTTTTGTATGCGCTTCGTCAAATCTGTTGTTATTTGCGGCATATTCGATCCAGTTTAGTTGTATCATGCGGATAGTACTGAACGTGCTGCAGGCGTGCAAAAAAGTCTTGTTGCATCTGACGAACTCCTTTCAGAAATAGGATATTGAATGTAATGCACGCAAGTAAGCAAGGTTGCAGCAGTCATGAATTTTTATGAGTGTTTCGAGCGTATCACATATAGAAAACGCTCAATCTTATCTCTAAAAATAGGAATCACAATGCGAATTGAGCGACCAGTTGAGTTCTTCTGGGTTCAAATGGGAGTGCAAATTAGCGTCTAGTAGGAAGCGCCAGTCTTCTTTTGAGAGTCCCAATGTTGTTGACAACGCAGCCATAATTCAACAAACAAGAGTTTTTGACCGAAAGCTGGGAGTACGAACCACGCAGATCACTTTAGTTGCTCAAAGAGCAGAAATCGAAGAGAAATTACGGTAAATTATTCGTTCCATGTTTGTGCATTTCGCTTAAAATTATAGCCTTGCGTGTTTGCGAGTATATTGAAATCTCATGTCATGAGGCAGATGACGTGAAAGCTACTATGTTGAGATCGAATAGTTTCGCCATGCAACATGTGGTTCTTTGCTTCATCCTTCCTCCAGCTAAGAAATTAATGCACATAGCAGATTTGACGAAACCCATAGAAATCGATCGTATGTTTAAGTGGCCCTCGTCGACCATACAGATTGCGACTTCTCAGACAAGTCGTAATCGACTTTCAAACTGCTTCAACTACTGCTCATAAAGCGAGATTTCTGGAGTGGATAGAGCGAATCCTACAAAAGTAGAGGAGCAATACTAATAACTCGCATACAATACGAGTAACTGTCTTTTCTGCTGTTATTTTCGCATAGCTGTTTTAACGCGAGGAGTAAATATTGAAGGACATTCGTGCACCGTTAGAATCCCCAAAACTTCGGACGACAGGTCAATCAGTGACAGGAAGTACTTCTTCTAACAGTGCAATGACTTACTCAGCAGATGCAGTTTTCAGCAAAATGAGATTTTGCAGAAGCAGTTGCTAACGTTTGCTGATAATCTTTTCGATGTGCGACATTTGCTACAGATTCCTGGCGAGTCTTTCAATTGGATTTCCTTAACGCTTTAAGATGAGTATTTTGTTTTGGTTGAGCACATCTGATTTTAGATCATAGCATCTCCCGTTGCTCGCCTTTCGCACATTCTTTTGCTTTCCACTCATTCTACGTGGTGCTGCATACCTTAAATCGATTAACTTAAAAAGTAATGAAAAGATACCTTCATCCAGTTGTGCACTTTGCTCATGTCCCACAGCAGCAATTTTTAGATGCCTTCAAAAAGCGACAATGTCTGGAAGCATGGGCTGACGCGTTGATCACAAGTGAAATGTAGAAATGCAAAAGGGTGCGTAACAATTCGGACGGGAGAGCTGAATTGTTTGTACGTCCTGTAATTTCTGAAATGCCCAGTTTGGGGCGTGCATTTCGAGGTGTGCTTCTGTTGACAGAAAAATTCTTGTTTCTTTGACCAATATAACTAAAAGTTTTTTAAGAAAAACTTCGCTTCTTTTCGAATCGAGTCAATTCCATTTTGCAGTCGATATGAAAGAACTATCTTTGCAACAGTGCAATGAGAAGAACTGTTTGCAAAGTTGTTGCATTAAGATATATTGCACTTCGAAATGCAATCCAATGCAATGCCATACGGCGACGTCTTGAAATAACACTGCTGAGGTTGGACGCAACAAACAATGGTGCTGAGGAAAACGGATGCTTGTTAGCACACTGTTGCCCGATCACCGGAAAGTGATCGAAATGTTTTGCGAGTGCACATGTGGTGTCTGATTGGTTCATAATTTTATCTGTTGGCATGTCTCTAAATGTCAGCTGAGTTGCTCGTCCGATTTGCCTTTACTGCGAAATCGCTCGCTCTCAACGCTGAAAGATGCTCCCAGCTGCTTGCGTCATTTCATATTCATGTTTTGCACTTTCCAGTATAGAGTCCACATAGGTAAAGCATGAACAAGCCACTATGTGAATGTGGGTGCGCAACGTTAAGCTGTACTCTATGTACAAGCCCATTTTCGATTTCGATCTTCACAGATATTCCTTCACCACAGATTGTCAAAATGGGTCAGACATTTCAGCACTTTATGCTTTGCTGCCCTCGAAAGCTGCTGATGACAGTTTGTGACCCATTTTTTTCTACCTACATCATTTCGTTCAGATTTTTCATGATTTTCCTCATATCTTTTTCTTTTAGCCTTCTCGGCTTGGTTCATATAATTCGCCAACTCAAAACCGCGAGGGGAGGAGCGTGGGATTGTGCTGGCTATTCCACGCGTCCGACCAACCGGCTTAACAGATGCCCAAAAATAACCACACTTATGTATTAAAGCAGTGGCAAAAGCGAGAAAAATCACGAGAAATTTGAAGGAACTGCTGGAGATGCAAACAAACAGATCACTGGTGAAAGCTAACGCAAAAATCGTTTTTCTCTCTCATAGGCCAGCCCAGTCGGCTTTCAGCTATGCACATCTTTAGTGAGTTTCAAGTATCTGCATTTCCCCTGCAAAACCCTCTACATGTATGGGAATTTCTTGGTTATTTTGTGACAAATTTCGCAGCTCTAGCATCATCAACTCTTCCCTAGAATCACTCGAAGTGCATCTGTATGAGCAAATGAGGTGCCCTCCGTCATAACTTATATTTTGTAGACTGCACGTTCTCTGCTCTAAACGAGACAGTCTCTGCCACAAGCAATCCATCAACAGATCACGTCTCTTCTGGCCCGTTTCATTCATCGACATTCAAGCGGAGGAGGGGAGGGTGCGAAAAGAAGTCAGCTAGACTTTTACGCGAAGCTGCAAATTTGTGCACCTCAAGTAAGCTGAGAAGCAAAAGCAATGATGTCCGTACCCATTAGCTGTCTGTATTTTACGGTATACTCCTTCCGACAGCAATAATGTGTTATCAAAGAATGTTATACCACTAATTTCACTGTGACGGCAGCACGCCAGCCAAATATACAGTGACTGTTAGGCACCCGTGAGATCATTTCTCAGACCTCCACGATTATCTGGTAATGATTTTGGTGTGCCATGCAGTGCCGTTCGTCGTAATCCCAGATGGCGAACTCTAGACGCACTAACCCCATCGCCTCTCCGTGCTGGGATTAGTGAGTCATCTTCTAGGCAAGCTGTCAGAAGTATTTGGCGATAGTGATGCCATCGTACCCGATTTTTTGGTAGGATACTGTGCTTGTACTTCCCTTCGAAAAATGGTATTATACTGTACAAATACCACCCCCTGAAAAAACGGATCGTACCGTAGATACTGTACTTGTACCACCCCTCGAAAAATCGCACTGTACTATACTTATACTATACTTGCGATTTCAAATTTGGAACGATACTGTGCTATGCCCGGTATAAGTACAAGTACAGTACGAAAAGTATCATACTTTTTGGTAAGATGGCATCACTATTTGGCAAGTACTATTCCAGGAATTCCCAGGTGGAGTAAACGCTTAAAGTAGAGCGGGTTTGCACGGAACCAACAATGGAACGAAACAAATGAAATTGAGCACAAGGAAAGGAAAAGAAGAAAATCAAAGTGCGAAAGTACTATTCTCGTTGCATGTTCCCACTGATCTCCCAAAATTTTTTTTTCTGAAATGTATTGCGTGCTTCAAGAGGAATCAGCAATATCATGCGAAATGGTTGAGCGTTGGTGCACTGTACTTTCTTGGATCTGGGTCACTTTGTTCAGCAATTTGATGAGTAGCATCATTGAACTCTATTTACTACTAGAAGAATTTTGCATCCACTTTGCGCTTTCAATCTTTACATAACAAACCAACTGTTGACACCAAAATTCACTTACCTTCTGTTGGTTTCTACACACAGTACAGCTTCACACGCATTACTGCTACGATCGGCAGTCATGCCACAATGCATACCAAAGTAAGCTTAAAAGCAAAACCAGTGACGTTGGAGTTCATCAGCCGCCTAAGTTTCACCGTATACTCACTTCATCAACATTAAAGTTTTAGCTAAGAAGTTTATCCAACAAGTTTCACTGGTGCGGCAGCAACGCAGCTGAGGAGTGAATGTCTGTTAGCCACCGTGATCAAATACCTTCACTGAGGTCGCAGGTAAGTAACTAAGCCGTCAATGTCTGCTAGCTAGCAGCAACAACTAATTTCATTATAACTGCAGTAATGAGGCATACATACAGCAGCAGCGTTCTTTTAAAATCAAACTTCATTTGAGCATCGCTTCACTAACAGTTAGTGCAATCGTACATGCAATTTTATTTGTGATGTGAGCACCTCGTTCTCCGATTAGAGAACGCGGAACAGGGAAAGACCATCTCAATTATGCTCATATGGCATTACATTAAAAGCCAACAGCGACTATGTTCACTGGTGACCAAAATGAAAATAGGCAATAAATATTATGATATACGTTGACTGTGCAGGGTTTTTATAAAAGTTGCCACGGGAAAGTTATACACTAAATGGAAGCCTAAGAGATTCCTGGCACCGAGGTAAAGTGAATAGAAAATTTTCTTATAAACTGCTTATTCAAGACGATCATATATTAGTTCTTTTCGTTCAGCGATGAAACTGTTAATGATATTCCTAAAGAAGGCACTCCGGGACGACTGTTGCCTACGATCTATATAAACGATGTTTTCAGATCATATCTAATCAAGCAGCGTAGGGAAACTGACGACATTTGCAGTTATCTTTTAATTTAATATATAATGCGACCCGGCCCTGAAAGATGCAGCTATTGCGATGAAATATTTCACAGTGCAAAAGCGGGAAATTTTTAGCTAGGGAAGATTAATATGATGTTGAAGGTGGTTGGCGGCACTTAAAAGAGCATGCAGAGAATGCGAAGTGCTTAAATATCTAAGAATTCAATATTATTGCTCTAATGGCACAGACGCATAAAGAACGAATATCACCAGGAAGAATTTCTGAAATGACCACTGCACTTATGTCATCTCTCCAAGAAAATTTATTCTTTGCGCGGTTCTAACAGTTGCTTTATGTCAGCGTTTTCAGAGAATGTGTTATTTTTGCCTTATTTTTAACGTCGGCTGCTGCGAAATATTCTTACCAATAGTCAATTATACGAATGAAGATCATAAGCTGAGTCGTTATATCATCCATGGAATTTAATTGACACCTTGATCTCGTTGAACCTTTGCTAAACTGATGGCCATGTTGCATTCCTAACGTCCTTGACTATGGATCTTACAACAGCTTTTGGCTTATTTTCGCCGCGTTCACACTTTTTTGCTATGCTACGCTCAAGGCGCGTGACATAGCATTTGCCAAGTACGTGGTATTGTGGAGACCAGTGCTTGATTTACGACCATGTGGGCATATCACTTTCGACCAATATGACGGTTAAAAGTCTATGAATAATCATAATCATGTTGTGAAGGAATTAGTGCTCAGGATGCGCTTTTCATTAATGTACACTAAACGGTATGACCCTAAAGCTTTACTATAATCAGCGTTTCGCTATTTCCTCGTCAGCAACGACGCAGACAATGTTATGTCTGGATGAACATGCTGAGGCAAAAAGGACGAAGGCGAATTTGCAGCGGCTCTATGCTCCTTTACTGCCAGCCTCTATAGATCACGAGCAGTCGCGAAATTCGGACTGCTGCTAAGCTAGAGTACTTCTTCTTTGCTGTACCGCATCTCCTTAGAAATTTTCTCCCACCACTCACAACTACTCTCCTTCCATTTGATGATGTTCCTCGAGCAGCGCAGTTTGTAAAAATTGAAGTGATCAGTCTCACCTGGCAAGATTAGCTATTTCAAGTTACAGCAATTCCTTCCTTCGCTCCACCTAACCTCACACTCATGCAATTGGAAACCGTACACTGTTTCCAATCAAGTTTTGTGGAAAAGTCCGCACAATAACTTTCACGCAGATTAGGCGCACCATTTACCGAGTTACCTTTTATCTTACGGAAGAAGGAATTGAGTTCTTTTCGCGATTTCCATATGGAACACTCCAATAATAGAAAACATATCTCGCGTCTGGCTGGTCGCAACGCATACACGGCAACGATTCCCGAGCCTTCGCGATCGAAGATATTATTTTACGACTTTAGGCTTTCCTTTCATGCTATTTCTTCTTATTTATCTGTAAATGAACCAAGTTTATCTTCAAGATTTATGCAAAATATTCTTGCAACGCAATGAAATAGTCTGTTTGAAGTGCGTGCTGAATTCACGAGGAAACTATGAAGGATATTTTTTGTTGTTGTTATTCTTCCACTCCGCCACCAAATTCTTTCACATATACCGAAACAGATAACTTCTTCGGGAGACTGATGTGCGCATAGTCGTTCGCAGAACTCTCGCTGTGACTATGCAAAGGCATTACGTAGAGCAGACAAGTTGTTAAACATAATGTTGTAGAGCAATACGCTTCCATAACTGCGGGATTCTAGGAGAATATATTGGGCTTATGATGCTGCAGCTTTGCTTACTGTTGCAGAGAAGTGTGCAATGGGTAGATCAAAATGGTGTAACCTTTACGGGAAAAACTCTGCTACACCACAAATCTGTTTAAGCTAACGTCGTTCCGTACGTTTTTCAGCGAATGACATTCTCAAAGTTTATGCGTAGTGTTGTTTCGATTTTTGGCACTGTGCTTTATGTGGAAAGTTCAGTATTGCTCGGTAAGGATCAAAAAGGATGCAGCAGTGAGGGGTGGAAGAGCTTTTGTTCAAAATAAACGAACAATCAAAAAGAGGAAGAGCATAAGGTAGAAAATTGAAAAGACGCATTCAGGCAAGATGAATTGAAATTTGCTGGATAGTTCGTTTTATCAGACCCTCCGCCCCCACCCTCCTCCCCATAATTCAGTCTATCACAAATGCATTTATATGCTGCTCTCTTATTGTGTCCTTTTCTACTTTCGGCATTTCCCAGTCGGAAGCTGCACTCGTTTGCACAACAAGATCCTGAGGTTATTCTATCAAAATAGCTTTAAATTTCATCAACAACTCATAAGTCCCTCGGTGATTTTTTTCAATTAAATCTACTTAATTAGAGTCATAATGACTGAATACGGAGGAAAACCGCGTATCGCTTTGAGGGTGGATTTTCAGTTCAGTCGATTGGTCAGATAGAGGAAGAAGTTATTAAAGGCGGATAAAGACCGATATCACGAATGATTACAAAAAATGCCCATACTCCGTGATGCCCATACCATGTGTTCCTAATTCGATATATAAAAGCATTTCTTAAAAAAGACGTCCATATGTGCGAACGCAGACAAACGGACATACATTCAAAAGAGTTGAAAACCTTTACATGAGTGATCAGCGAAACGAAGATGATGCTGTCTGCTTTATCCGTTCAAGGGTTTTCCCTCTTTCGAGAAGGTAAGTGCTTTCGTTATATATGCTAGTTCACTATGTTTGTGATGGAGGTTAGTGCTTAAGAGTAATTTTGGCGTCCGACGACCCTATAAAACTCAGTATTACTTCACTGTTTTGCCCACGTTCCCCACTCCTCCTCCTCCCTCCCTCCCTCC
>JPKZ01001921.1:80491-98843 GCA_000803305.1 Toxocara canis
GGTAGAGGGAAGGAATAAATGTACTTCGTCGATTAAATTACCACTGCATAATGTCG
This sequence comes from Toxocara canis, assembly GCA_000803305.1. Classification (NCBI taxonomy): domain Eukaryota; kingdom Metazoa; phylum Nematoda; class Chromadorea; order Rhabditida; family Toxocaridae; genus Toxocara; species Toxocara canis. The sequence continues at coordinate 80,548 of JPKZ01001921.1, forward strand.
TTTAAAACTTCTACTATATTTTATGTTTGAAAAAATTTACCACGCTCTACTGAAGATAGCGATCGAAATTTGAATGAATTTGTTGAAATTTAAAACCATTAGAACATCAGTTGATTTTATCTAAAACTGTGAGTGGAAATATAATAAAGGCTTTCATTTGCAGGAAGTAAACGGAAAGAACACACGAACCCTGACATGTGTGTTGAATGTCCCACACGTGCTCACGCGAACTAATTTCAAATTCCATGAGCTCTCCCCTTTTACATAGTCGAATCTTGCCAACACGTTTGCTTTAATAATTTCGATATTATCTGTTTTTCTCGCTTGATTTTCCTGATTGCTTCTTTTCACACAGTTTACATTAGTGATATATTGTGTGATCCTGTATATGTATTCACGTTCTTCCCAGTTCTTCTTTTTACCTTTTTTCCTCTGTTCTTTTGTTTGAGGATTTCCGCAACTTCCACGTTGTCGATGCCCTAAGCTGTACGTTCTGCACCAAATGAACAAGTCTAAACCTTTTCTGAGTGTGATTTCCGCATAGGCTGCTGTTCTGGTAATGGTATTTGCATGTTTTGCTCGCCTTATCTTCGCTCGAAGCCACCGTTCAAAACGCATAATTATAATGTGCCTCAGCGAAACTTGTAGTGAACAGAGAACTCATCAGCATGCCAGAAGCGGGTGATTTGATGGAAGAGTCATTGGCCGAGAAGGACCAAGGGTAGGAGGTGGTAGTGAGTGAAGCCCGAAACTTTGAGAACAATATTCTGTTTGCCGATAAAAATATTTAAATTTTTTTCAGTTATTACTTCCAACGAAGGATGCTGTGAACGCTTAGCTCGAAGCGAAGCTTAGGGTAGTGGAATTTTTGACGGCTGTATGAAGATGCTTCGAACATCGTCTTATTTTGTGCTCTGTCAGCTGCCGAATTAGCACTAAACTTCCTTATTTACTGCAAGTGAGTAGGCTTTACTCATGGGAACCGTCTATGCGTTGATCGCCGTGCCATACGTGTATCTTCATTTACGTTTGTGTCCATGTTCATGGATGTCCACGAATTAAAAGGTCACTATCGGAGTCATATTTTTGGAAATAACTCTGCCATCAACACTGACCGAGTCTGTTTTATTGGGGACATTTTGAGCGCGTAGGACAGCAACATTAATGCGTGGGGAAAAGCAAAAGCCTTAAATCGATTATAATTACCTTCGTAAATCACCACTCCTTACGGTTGGTAAGGTGATGCGGATTTGGAATGTTTAGACGATGACCAAAAACCAGCAGTAAGCAGACACCGCAAACAATTCCAAATCTTGCACACAGTCCTCTTTTCTCTTTCTCGAAAAATCGTTCACGGTAGGACACCTGAAATGCAAAGGGAAAGTCAGGGAAGTTTGTCGGGCCAAATAAGTTGGCTGAAACACTAAATTGGTGCATATCGTCAAAGCCAGGCACTCTTTTCCTATTCCTTGTGTAGTCGCCTCTGAATCGAATTCCTTTGCGCTAGAATGACAATGTCCTTTCTCAGTAAACCAAAGTTGCTCTAATTATAGTACAACATTGTAAATTTGCATTTGCAAAGCGTATTGTATGGACGTTTGTGGCTGTGCGTTTGCCAGTGTGCGCGTGATTGTGTCTTTTCATTTTATTGAAGCTGCAAAATTCAATCTTCATAGTCTAAGCCGTGTGACGCCTCTTCTGGCCGTCACCTAACTGAACTGAAATGAATTGAATTGAATTGAGTTGCTCGTTTTATTTCATGATAGCGTACATTTAACGCGCTTATTAAATTCATGGAGATTATTGCGGGTGGCCGAACAATATAGCAAAGCAACAGAAATGCAGAAAATGATCAGACATGAGTTAAAACGATGAGGAAAGCTTAAAGCTAGATGAAAAGCGATTCAGCGAGTGCGGTTTAAGAACGTTGTTGAGAGATGCCTAAATCCCCTCTCTCACATATTAGCTTTCCGCTTTTCATTTAATATTCTTTCCGCGTTTTATCATGGGTGATTTTTTGGATTAGATTCTGGATATACTTGTTGCCTCGCCCCTCTGCTGTCTTGACAGCCCCTGCATGGAATGTGCTGTCAGACAATTATTCTATTTCATCCCATCCCAACCGACTCCTTTATAGCCACGGTCCATGTTACCTCAGAGGAAAGCCTGCTTTTCGATATCACAAAGCAGTCAACCAAGAGAACCGCTGTATCAAGCTGTAAGTATAGACGTAACATGCGGAGTTTGAAAAATAGAGTAAAACAACTTCTAGCGGGTTATCCGAAGTGATTTAAGAAGGACAGGTTTTTATCGTAGGCCACTCCCAGACTTCTAACGCCATTAAGGATGTCGACTTCTAGATTATCGCAGATCGCGAGTCCGTGTTGGTGAAGTCTAGCTAGCTGATGGCTAGTGCCAATTTCAATAACACCATAGGTGGAAAGGAACCATTGACGAATGTTTCTACCTGACATTCGTTGAGGAGGTTTTGAATTGTTGTTTCAGCTCGTGATCAGGGCTGATTCCGTTGATAAGCTCTTGTGAACGCATTTTCGGGTTAACGCATAGGCATTTACGAATTGATTCATCAACATTCGGAGATATATTAGACACCTAACTTGGCATATCTCTTTATGCTGCTCACTGTGATATCTTAGTGTTTTTTTTTTAAATTGAAGAGCAATATTGCTTAATGTCAATTTTAGGATGTAAACCATCCTATATACTTGAGTTGGCTAATTCTACACAGTTTGATTTGTCATGTAAATGGTCAGCCGTTGGACATAAAGCACCGAGAAAATTGATGACGTCGGCACTTCGATAAGCGGAAAGCCGGTATTCCTAAAATATTGTCACACTCGTAAAATAGCAAATTTCGCTTTTAGCCGCTTAGAACTATTGATGCACCCTTCATGGTGAAACCGTGTAGTAGATTATGGCCCATTGATTCACCGCGATCATTTAGTCGAGAATATGAGAATGACTGAGCCGATATAGCGGCACTTTATGTCAACCAAGAAAGGAAGACAGTCATAAATTCAGAATAATCTTGCAAGATCATAAACAGGCTCGCTGCTCTGGAATTTGTCGATTTCGTTACTTTAGTTCTTGCTAGTGAAAGCGTCAGAGTAGATAGACTAAAGCTGGCTTAAGAAAGGCTCGATAAGCGATGCGATGGAAGACTTTAGTAACAGTTTTGTTAAGATCTGAAGTGATTTCCCAAGAGAGCTGGTTACGACTGACAATCCTGAACATTGGAAAGGAAATTTATTAGAATCGACTCAACTTATGGTCTTTGGGGATGTGCGTTGCGTAAGAAAGGAACGATGTAGACATTGGCGGATGTTATGTCGGTCAAGCTGCTACCTCGCCAAGCTTCGTGATTTGTCATACCTTATTAGTTGGGCAAGTATTTGTATTCTTCCTTTTCCTCTCTCTTCTTCGCTCCTTTTATGCGTTTCGATCATGCCATCACAATTTGTTTATCAGATAAATAAACTTAAGTATGCCCAAAAACGTACGCACTTTATAGTCGGTCAGGTAAAATATGGATGGTCATAGGAAAACGAATTTTGTTAATGAGTTTGTACGAACTATCACCTCTTCATATCCGATCTGCCCCAATTGCGGTCCTTTCCAGTCGCTTGGATTCACTCCTCCCTCCAAAGCATTCGCAAGCTAACCAGGTATTTTCACCATCGGGCCTGTCAACCTGTACGTTATTCGACCGAATGAGCCTTCCGTTTGAAAGGTACCCAAACGATGAGCCTTGTGGTCCGCCTTATGTTAGCCATGCGCACTACTTACTCTGACCATTCGCATTTTGCGTCTATAGAGTTCCTGGATCTCGTGAGCCAATTTCGTATGGCATCGCACCCCTTCGGAGTTGACGTGATTGTGAAGGGAAGCCTTACCTGCCTTGCGTTCCATTGCTTTTTGCATCACATGCAGATTTTGTTCGTATGTTTTTGCTGTTCACTAACACTCCGCCCCGTCTAGCATGGCACGTAAAATTGCGGAGTGAAACAACTCAGATTTTGTTTTCATCGATGAGTTGTCTGCGCAAGTGTAGTCTTTCAACTTGTTCAAGCTGAGCCATTTGCCTGTTCTTCTGCCCGCACTGCTATTGCCTTTAAAGTTATCGATAACATTCAGTTCACTGTGATATCTTAGTGTTTTTTTTTTTAAATTGAAGAGCAATATTGCTTAATGTCAATTTTAGGATGTAAACCATCCTATATACTTGAGTTGGCTAATTCTACACAGTTTGATTTGTCATGTAAATGGTCAGCCGTTGGACATAAAGCACCGAGAAAATTGATGACGTCGGCACTTCGATAAGCGGAAAGCCGGTATTCCTAAAATATTGTCACACTCGTAAAATAGCAAATTTCGCTTTTAGCCGCTTAGAACTATTGATGCACCCTTCATGGTGAAACCGTGTAGTAGATTATGGCCCATTGATTCACCGCGATCATTTAGTCGAGAATATGAGAATGACTGAGCCGATATAGCGGCACTTTATGTCAACCAAGAAAGGAAGACAGTCATAAATTCAGAATAATCTTGCAAGATCATAAACAGGCTCGCTGCTCTGGAATTTGTCGATTTCGTTACTTTAGTTCTTGCTAGTGAAAGCGTCAGAGTAGATAGACTAAAGCTGGCTTAAGAAAGGCTCGATAAGCGATGGAAGTTATCACTTTAGTAACAGTTTTGTTAAGATCTGAAGTGATTTCCCAAGAGAGCTGGTTACGACTGACAATCCTGAACATTGGAAATCACTGTTATTAGAATCGACTCAACTTATGGTCTTTGGGGATGTGCGTTGCGTAAGAAAGGAACGATGTAGACATTGGCGGATGTTATGTCAAGCTGCTGTCGGTCAAGCTGCTACCTCGCCAAGCTTCGTGATTTGTCATACCTTATTAGTTGGGCAAGTATTTGTATTCTTCCTTTTCCTCTCTCTTCTTCGCTCCTTTTATGCGTTTCGATCATGCCATCACAATTTGTTTATCAGATAAATAAACTTAAGTATGCCCAAAAACGTACGCACTTTATAGTCGGTCAGGTAAAATATGGATGGTCATAGGAAAACGAATTTTGTTAATGAGTTTGTACGAACTATCACCTCTTCATATCCGATCTGCCCCAATTGCGGTCCTTTCCAGTCGCTTGGATTCACTCCTCCCTCCAAAGCATTCGCAAGCTAACCAGGTATTTTCACCATCGGGCCTGTCAACCTGTACGTTATTCGACCGAATGAGCCTTCCGTTTGAAAGGTACCCAAACGATGAGCCTTGTGGTCCGCCTTATGTTAGCCATGCGCACTACTTACTCTGACCATTCGCATTTTGCGTCTATAGAGTTCCTGGATCTCGTGAGCCAATTTCGTATGGCATCGCACCCCTTCGGAGTTGACGTGATTGTGAAGGGAAGCCTTACCTGCCTTGCGTTCCATTGCTTTTTGCATCACATGCAGATTTTGTTCGTATGTTTTTGCTGTTCACTAACACTCCGCCCCGTCTAGCATGGCACGTAAAATTGCGGAGTGAAACAACTCAGATTTTGTTTTCATCGATGAGTTGTCTGCGCAAGTGTAGTCTTTCAACTTGTTCAAGCTGAGCCATTTGCCTGTTCTTCTGCCCGCACTGCTATTGCCTTTAAAGTTATCGATGACATTCAGTTCATGTCCGAAATACGTATAATCTCCGACTTCAATATCTTAGTTTTCGATGCATATAGTCAATGAACGGCAAAAGTGGTTTCGTATCCATTTTGATATCAAAAGATTCATGTGCAGCTCTATTTTCCTGGACTCTCCTTGGAGCTACTCCGGTTCGTCCTGTCACTTCTGCCGCTCTGCGATCAAAGACAACACAGTTGTTCTCAGTGGATTGAGATGGCTGATCGCCAGAAAGTTTCTGCAGTGGGCCTCAAGGGTTATTACGAAAGGGTTTGAACAATGAAATGGCAAAAGTTGCTAAACAATTTTCTTTCTATTCTGCAATCGGTATTCAGCTCTTATAAGAGACTGACTTATTCTGAATTGTTGCAGACTCTATTTGATGCGTTAACTACCGTATTTATCGCTACCGAATTGAATGCTTTCCTATAATCGTTGGACGCGCGACAGAGAAGTAGGTAGTTCGAGCTTTTATGCATTCTTTCAACCAATTGACGAAGTTCCTGTATTTGTACCTGTATCTGCCGAGCAGTAACCTTTCCGGAAAAGTGCATGTTACTTGCTTATAAATTTGCCCGCCTTCGATGAGGCGACTCAGAATCATACCTCCCGACGACTTTTAAATCTGAGATAGCAGCATCATTGGTCTGTAGTTGCTGAGGTTATCAGGAACACCCTCCTTCATTAACGGTACTGATTTCGACGTCTTCCATGCAGCACAGGTTCTTTTGTTCCTTTAGTATTTTGCTAAAACGAGCTGCTACATGCCTTCAGCATCGCATGTTTCCCAGCTTTTATTTATATTCGGGGCTAAGTCATTTTGCGGGCACTTACATCACCTTCAGTTGTCTGAATGTTGACTGCAAATCATCCCACGTGATCTCTGGCATGGGTTTATCGACCCAGGAGTAGGTTCTCGCAACAGCAGTTTTGCAAGAGCACAGTTCATTGTAAAAACAAGTTTCCAGCATGCGTGCATGATCGATAAGTGCCTGGTGCCTGGTGCCTTCTGCTGGTGCCTGCGATGTTCTTAATTGCCTTGAGCAGACAGTGCAGCAAACTGACATCTCTTTCCGCCTTTTTCATTCCTGCCTTCTTTTCTAATGCCTCTCTAAGCTTCGTTGCATGAAGACTTGATAATTCCTTTTTTTTATTCTGATATCTCTGCACAGCAGATTACTCTCGTCATTTTCTTCCTTCATAGGCGTTGCTGTTTCCCTCACTTGAACTGTTTCAGGCATAATTCGCCGACTGTTTGTTGGTGCCGCGGCTGCAATTGGCGAAAGCAAGTGTTAGAATTGCTTGTGAGCAGCGAATTCTTCATCGATCGTGCCAGATGGTGGAGAGATAGATATAAGAGAATTGTCCACGCTCGAAATCGACGATTCTTAAAAGAATGGTCATCAAGTCACCAACTATTGTTACCTTTTGAATTGAACTGAATTGAAGTGAGTTGCTCGTTTTATTTCACGATAGCGTACATTTAACGACCTTATTAAATTCAAAAAATTGGTTGAAAATGTGTGAAATTATCGTGGCATATATCACCGTAAGCACTGAAAGCGTTTCAGCCTAAAGCCTTCTCCTGGAATGTTTGATCGAAGAACGGTAATCGAAAAAGTTTGACTCGATAAAATTAGCCAGCGAATAATTCCACAGCGGTTGTTGTTCTCTACATACCGCGATGGAAGACTCGATGACCGCGCAACTAATAATACGGGTGTTTGTGTATCATTCACAGAGCGAAACATTCATAGTTCTTCAGGAGAACTTTCATCGATTTTATTGTTCCTCGAGCTCCCTCACTTATGAGTTCCTCTTCGACGATATTATTTGCCCAATTCTTCTCATTTGAAACTCTACTTGGATTAGCGACTTTGCAAGAGCTTATAATTGCTATATTATCTATCTCATCTGTTTTCTTCACTTTGGGGGTAAATATCGTCAATATTTTTCGCAAGAGTAAAATTTTTCGTTTTACGACGGCACCTCATCAATTCCACGTGTACACGTATCTGTGCTGATTGCCGATTAAGTTTGGTGTTTCCCTGCTTCACCGACCACGATCATCGTCATATAATTTGCGATTTTTAGATGTTCGAAATGTTTTTAGGGTGTATGATAAACAGGTATGTGACTGCGACAGTGACCTATGACTTAGTCCCATTACGGCCATATATACGCTACGTAGATCGGTTCAATCAGCCGGTACGAAAGGTTTGTTAAATTTGGCTTTACTTTGCGATAATGTGCTTTCATAATGTGAGCGCTTAAGGGAACGCTTGTAAAATGGGAGATAACATTGAATTACACTATCTTTCGCAGTGTCAGAGCACTGTATGAATTGCCTCTACGTAAACTATCTTTCAGCTGCTCATGGACTAAGCGTTAAGGTGTTGAAACGAAATTTCCTTGCAGTTTACTAAGAAATTCCACGAAAACAGCTGTCTATATTTTCATTTCAAAGAGCTCAATTTTGACCGAATCGCTTTTTGAATGCTACTTGATAGTCTATGAGGTGCTACTTGATATTTGACATATGCAAACACCACTCAACCGTTTAGAGTATTCAAAACGCGAATATACTTGATGAACTCTTTTTGCAGTGTCGCTCGACGATAATGGCCGTTTGCACATTTGTTGCATTTAAGTCATATCGAAAAGCACTTGTGAGTTTGCTAAGGAGCTGTTTTCGCAAAGGCAAGCAAAGCAATGTGATAGTGCTTCATATTGCCCACATGTCGACGACTCCCAACTATGCTCTACCTGCAGTATTTTGTGCAAGGAAAACAAAAAAATGACGGCAACGACCTATCATCTTCAGCTTGTCTTCAACGCTTTCGAAGACAGTGCCATTCTGAGTTTTAACGAAAAAACATCCTTCCTGGGCGCTTTGATAAAACAGTGCAGTTGTGCCCGTTTTTTTCATCCATTCTTTGATTGGCCCGACCAAAGCAACCTTTACAGCCTGTATAACAAATTTAAAAAAAAAATTCATACTCCTGGCATCGCGAACGAGGAGCAACGTCTGAGTGTCCGTTGTCTAGTTCTTGCGATTTTTTAAGCTTGCCACAGCGTATTTCCATTCACATAGCAGTAGCCGTTAAAAAGAAAGAGCGGCTGTCTCTGAAGGTATTTAAGCGAAAGTTCGACAATCGGTTCGTTTTCCAGCCATCGGACCGTTAAGTGACACAGTTCTTTCACTTCTACGCATTCGTAAGAATCCCTACTTGTATGAGGGTTCACGAAAGACTATGAAACTTGACAAGCGGCATTTAAACTTCATCACTATGTGCTTTGTTAAAACATTGCGAAAAACAATTTTATGAGATAAATATGCACGGATCAGATGAGGTACAAATTTAAAACGGAAATTAAAGAAACAGATAACTAACACCTTAGGAGTACACAAAATTGACCTGAGCGCAAAAGTGTTGAGAGGTAGGGTAAATTCGAAGGTTTTAACAGTAACCACGTAAACGCCCACTACTTCATTATGCACCAGCCTATATGGATATTTTGCCATCCCCATCATTTCTTCCCCTTCTAGAAATCGTCCGCTTTGATAGCAGTCTTGGAAGGGAAAAAACATAGGGTTGTCAAACAAAGAAACCAATAAAGCTGCAAAACTCGTGTATTCAGGTATATACATACATATATATATTGTATGTATGTATATATGTATATATATATATTCACATTAATTTATTCAAATTGGTTGGGATGGCAATATTATCCAAGCGACGATAAACGAAAATATGAGAGTAAAGTGCTGAAGTTTACAACAGCTGTAGTTTCTCACAGCTTCTTTAGGCTTAATGAAATTCATAACGTCTGAATGATTCAGCGAGGTGAATGGAAAGACTGAAGGGGATAAAAAGTTACTAACTGTTGGAAATCGGATCTGCTGGTCAGTGATAGCAACGGTCACGCGTTGGCTGGGTGTGCTAGAAGCACTGGCATCGTCGACGTATTAAGAAAGTTTTTAGCTCATTGGACAAATACACGATGAGAAGAATGGGTTGATCGCCAGATGCACTCCAAATGTCTCAGAGTATTACTGGCAACTAATTTTGGCAAAATAAGCCAAAAATGTTTGGTGTATTACTAGCATCACTTCACGACTTATCGCAGGAAACATCACTCGTTCAGAATCCAATTCGCAACCCCAGTGTGAAGAGATCAGACCTTCAAAGGAGTTGCACTGCGCAACAAGGCAGGCAAAATCAACCGCAACTATCGTTCCATCTGAGACACGCGTCATACAATGCATAGGAGTAGTAGCGAGTCAGGATGGCAATTAGCCCCATTCCAAAGTCAAAACAATTCTCGTAATTGAGAGAGAACGATGAGTTACCCACAACAACAAGTAAATTCCAAATCAGATACTTCTTAGAAGACTGTACTGCAACTGCTCGAGAAATTAACTGTAATCGTTCGAAAATGTTTACAGCGAAAAGGTCGAAACCATTTCACACATTATCCACAATCGAAGGAAACACGACAACGATCATGCGGATCCAGAAATGGTTACTTTATGTAATCAAGAAGCTTTATATAGTTTCGGGGCGACAGAACGATCGGCCAATATCGATGCATTTTTCCCCTTTTTTTGTAAAACTGGTCAATACTGAGCCAATCGCAAGAAGAGTCACTCGTTGTGGGCAATACACGAAAATATTCAACATACTGAAACGGAACTAAAAACTGATGGGGAAAAAACAACACAAAACACGTATATATATTACACGAAACAGAAGGGATCAATGACAGCGAAATATTACAAAAAAAATGGATGAAAATTATTCAACAAAACAAGTCCAACAATGTTTTGGTATACGGTATCGGCTTCGACGATACAATTCCCTGAGTGCAACTGATAACCGTATTATACCACGCATTCGTGTTGGTGATGAGGTAATTTTCGAAAAAACAAAGATAATCTCACTCTTGCAGCACTATTTCATGAAGTTATTAACGACAAACTTTGAGCAAACGTTTCGCGTAATTGCCAACGTTTCATTTCTTTCGCGTGTAAATTCATTTTAAGCAAAACGACAGCTCTGAACGGGTATTCTAGATTCGCCGAGATCCATCGAATGTCTGCATGGCACGAAGTGCTTAGTAGAAGAGTGAATCACAATTAAATAGAATTAAAAACAAAACATTTCTCAGAAAACGCGCGGTTTGCAAAAAGCACATATTAACAACTGATAAAATCAAATATAGCAGGCTTAAACGGTCTCACTGATTATAGTGATAGCGTCAAAAAGTCTTGTTGAGAAGACATTTGCGCTTACGGAATAAATGGATCCAACATGAGTAAAAGATGGACATGTCCAAATTGGTCGACGCAATTCGAAGCCTTATTATGAGTAACCGATTGGTTAATTCACTTGTTCCCCTGTCTTATTTCTGTAAGTCTCATTTTCTTCAATTCGTTTGTCTTATCGACAACTGTGAATTGTTCATTTCGTAAACTGCCTCGAAAGTGTCCGCTACGAAAAACTCATGTGCACTTTTTTTTTTGCGACAAACACGCCATCTTCAATTACTCTGTCTGAAAGGATCGCCTAATGAGAAGTTAGTTATGAACTGTTGCCGGTTTATAGCATCTCGAACGCCAAATTTTGCATGAGCGCGACGCTTACCACTATAAGTCGATTGGAGTAAAACAATAGCGAGCAGCTCTGAGCTGAAGAACTTTGGCAAACGATAAACGAACAAAAGGTGATAAATGACAAACCTAATGAGACCCCTTGAAATGAGGTAAGAGAGTATATGGTGTGAGGTAGGAAAGAAGACACACAAACAAATCTACGAACAAAATAATTTCTTTGAGGTGAATAAGATAAGAAGGCGTTTAAAAAGAACGCCAATAGGTAGACTAAAACATCCAAAGAGGTGCGTTAATATAATCGACGAATGAACGCATTTGTATGAACAGTATAAAACTAAGCACGGGAGGTAGAACATCACTAATTGCATGACTGAGTTCTAAGAATAAAACTTCACTTTACACAAACAGAAACAACAATCGCGCGAATATGTGCCTATTTACAGACGAATATTCCTTTGAAAAGGCTTCATAGTTTGTTGCAGTCAAATCAATTGCAACGCATCGGAACATTGCAGTTTGCAAGCAGCAGCACCACATATGCCAACATTTGTGCAACTGCTCACTATGAAACAGATATATGAACTTTTCTCTATCATGTTCGACGATAGGCTTGCTTAGTCGATTGGGTAAATGAGTGACAATCGTAACCTAAAGAGACCAATATCTAGTGCGAGTCAATGCTTCGCTTGTAGCAGATGAAGGTTGAACGTTAGCCCGTCGTTACATGCTTGTCCACAACGATTACACTTGAACGGATTGTCGTAACCATGATAGCCCATATGTATATGGAAGAGTGGTTCATCTTGGAATGCCATTTTGCAGTGCGGACATGAGAATCGCCACATCTCAAAAGCCGATCGAAGTTTCTGCTGGAAAAGAACATTCTCAACTTGACACGCATGAATCCTTCGAAAAAAAGTGAGAAAGTGATTCCGATCTAGGGTGTTGCAAATATGTGAGGCGAGGACTTTATATGCCAGTCTCAATCGCACACTTTCCTCAGAACCCTTTACATATGTGACGGAAGTTGTTCGGATGTCCTATGAGGAGAAAAGGAATGCCACTCAATGGATTTACCTTACAAAAGAGAGGAATGCCCACCTGAAGTCGTGTATGCGTTCAGCCGAGACCAAAAAAGGACACAAAAAAAGCCTATTCATTTATTTGCGGATCGTTCTGAATGTCAAGCAAAGCCAGTGAAAAACGAATTTCCGACTAAACTAATCTTGAAGGTTGCACTCCAGCCAGAACCAAACAGAACAAATACTCAAGCCAATAACAGCTCGCAGAGACTATCGTACAAAGAGTTCGACCGTTTATGCGCCTTTCCGATGCCAGCATCTCACTGACGCTTCAAGAAATGATGCGCACTTTGCTTTATGCTGCAAAGATACGCTGGAAGGTTTTGAGCGAAGATTTTGAATTTTGATATTGTCCGTTAGCAAATGCCTTGAAGTGAGCGTTGCGCAGAAACGGCTGCCAAAAACGTACGCCCGAAAGATTTATTTCGCGACCACTGGTCATCGCGAACAGTTGCCTCATTCAATAAGCTCAAGCGGAAATGACACTAACGCCCGCTTTAAACGACCACATACATTGTTTTTGAAAACGGAAATCGCTGGCCGCTGATGACAAATAGTTGTGGCAGCCTTGTCGAAAGATAATTAAACGGCTCACTTTCATAAAGCCTTGTCTTCAAATAAATGAAAAAATTTGCTCGAGATGGATGGAACAGTTAAAGTGATAGGGAATCGTGCAAAAGCTGAAGTTAAAGGAATTATGTTTGGCATCACCAAGGGTTTTTTCCATAGTATAAGAGTTTATCGTCAGGGGAATTTTTTATTTTTTGAGTATGGAACTTTACCAGCAATGGCTATGAAAGGAATGTTGGTGGTCACACTCCGTTGTGATGAAGCAGCAGTAACATCACAATGCGCAAGCCTTGAACACGTTTCCTCCGAACGGTTCCAGAAACCCAACTGTGAGCAAGAGTGGGAACTGAATCTTTGGCGAATCTAACCTCCATGCTCTGCATATGAGCGATGCACGCTTGTTGGAAAATATTCAGATTGCCGGCATCATTGGCAAGTGTGAGATGTGGAAGTAATCTTGTCGGGGCGGGCCGAGAGGCGATCGGCGCCGAAATTGGCAAAGATGGAGCAGGTGGACTTTCGCCAGCACCTTCTTTCTCGTACTCCTCCATTTTCTATAAAAAAAAACCTTTCCATAAATTGTATTTATTAAGTGTCCCATTTTTATGCTTTGGCAATTAGTTACTTCTGAACCGTTCGATTTCAAAAAGCATTTCAACCCGTCTAGCAAGTTCAGCACTGTAAACGTAATATCGCAGCCTCAAATTAAGTAGTTTTGGGCAAATTCCAGTTAATGATTCATAACAAACCGGAAATGAATGAAAAAGTAACTTTCTCACACTGCATCATCAAATGCAAAAAACGACAACGATAGGCTGTGCTAATCGAGGGCAGTGAGAAAGCTGCAATTGCTGAACTGACTGATTGCTGATCTACCTCACTGGAAACGCAGTCACTTGTGTCCGCCATAACAACGTCGTCAACGCCAGGTGAGTTTTTTTCTTGAAGTCGTGCCGCAATTTGATTCAGCTTTAAGCCAGCCTTGCGTTTTCGTGCTCCTTTGTCACCCGTCTCGTCGGTAATCAACGACCCTTCATCACTACTGGTTTTGGCTGACCCCACTGGCGATGTGTGCGATTCTCCTGCAATAACATTGACACGGAACTCCAGCTTATTGAAAACATAGCATAAATTCATCTTAAGACGCCAAAATTTTCAGTGCGGGAACATTGCGCGCCAAAATACACCTAGCATGTAAATGCCACCCCATGATGTACAAATAGATAAGAACGGTTAGATAGGAACGCTCATCACGTGTAGTCCAGATGTCTTGAGAAGCGCCCACTCGTCTAAAGATGAGCGCTACTGACAGCCGATGTTAGCTACTATCCCAATCATCGGGAAGACTTCTATGATTCCTCGACCTAGTCCTCCCACTCCTTCTCCTCCCACATATCGCCTCGGCGATGAACTTAAATCACAAGCTCTACGCGGGATGGGAAGGGGAGCGTCTAGTTTCAAATACTGGGGAAATATTCAATAACCACTCTAATAAACCTTGAGCTTTCAAACTACGAAGCAGATAATAACATAAGATTGCTGTCTTAAAAAAGAAAAAGAATGAGACGACTGAAAGAATATAAAATGAATGTCAGGAGATTTGGGCAGAAAAACCAAACGATCTGAGCAAACCTTTCCAGCTTTCCGTTTGACAACGCCTTCAAGTATATGTGCATCCAAGTATATGTGCATTCCATATCTCCCCAATTACTCACGCCAATCAATCCCTAAGTAGCCGAACTCTCCGATTTGACTAACAGCCTTTATTTTCAGCTATTCATCTTAGCTATATGCTGTTCGCATTCAAAAATCTCTACTCCATAAGCCGAAAATTGCTCAGCTAAAAGTTTTTGATGAAAAACATGCATAATGCTACTCCTGGATTACCGCATTATTCGTACCGGCCATATGAGGGGCCGTAAATCAATACCGATTACATTCTGACAAAGTAATCACGGAAAAACACCTCTATTAAGCTGTGAGTGCAAAAGTGTCAAAAACAAAAACATCCATGCAGTTACCTCTGCATTTGTCTGAAGCGAAGTTTATGAGCGATCCCTAGTTATAAACGATGCAGCAGTGTTTCCTTCTATTCCCTCTGCAGGCCACTCCCCAACCACCGACGGAGGGTAGAAAAGTCGATGCGATACTGCATTCTCGCTTTTAAGCACAAAAAAAAACGGCTCATTGGATTGGAATGAATTCAAATTTAAAGTGAATTCTTTACAAGTTCAACATAGCGGATTGCCTGGCATTGCCTCTTTTATCGCTGTAGAATGTCACAAAAGCACTTTATTCATTCATAACGGTAAAGGAGCATGCTTAATTTAGTCGTTCGTAAGCGAGTGAAAAAGTCAGCCAAAATCATTACCGGAAGTGTTGCTAACTAGGCGTTCATCCTGATCCACATTTGCACTCGTCCGATCGCGCTCTTCACTGCCACTCCGCTCTTCACATTCGTGTTTCGTCGTCGGTTTCGCCTCGTCTTCTTCAGCCGTTCTGAAATTCCAAATTTTTAACGTTCGGCTTCGTAATCGTTGTGCGGCAATAAAAAATCGCTTCGCCGATAAGAAATGGCTCACTCTCAGCACGTTTACGCACTTCGACAACATAAGAAAAGAATGAGCATTCATTACTCAAAACAGTCTAATGCCGTATTCCCAGCCTGATAAAAGCTCCATGAATGAATGAATGGTCGTTCGTTCTCAAAAGTGTTTTACCCTTGATGCTTTAGTAGTGGCACGGTAAAAACGAAATCGTTTGATCCTTTTAACATGATCTGTTATTTTAAAAAATACTGTCAAGCACGATCAACATACAAACTAGCAAGAGGAATAGAAGCGCTGATAGCAAATTATGGTAAAAGAGGAAAGAAAAATGGGCCATCGAGGAGGTAGAAAAGAGCTTAATAGAGCGGTACAAGTTATAAGAACACTTAAAGAAATAGTAAAGAGTTGAACGAGGTATCTAGCGTGTATCCCCATAAATAAACCTCCCCACCAACGGTGGCGAAGAGATAGCCTCCTTCTCGATGGCGATCACCTACCACTCAAGAATAATATGAAATACTAAGGACACACCACTAATCAGAGGTTAAAAACTTTTTTCGTATGTGACAACTAAATGCATAGAGCTCACGTTTGTGATGGTGGTCTAGGTGGATTCTGAATTCCAATCGAACTGTAGAGGCAAGCGAGTGAGTTGTCGTTTTGGGTACCAATGAGGTGATTCATTTGATGATGAAGATTGTCCTCCTGATTTAACGCCTGATAGTTACAAAGAGCGCAACGCGGTGTCAGCATTGCCCCATGCGGCATTCCGGAGAGCGCATTCATCCGCATTACTGCATCCATTTGTTCCAACTAAAATTTATTCAGTATTCTGCTGTGCTTGTTGGTAGCTAACTAACCTAGGTGGCTACAAAACATTATCGTATGTAACTTCATAAGTGGCCAACTAAGCAGATATCCAATGACTTCCTTGCTTTGTATAACCGACAAAGTACTGTGAGATCTAAATGAGAAGGCGGAAGGCAAAACTAAGCGTTCGTTATGTGTAGTGTTGGCTGCTGCTTCATAAATTACTAAGATTGGTTAGCCCTATTAAGCGCAACAGCAGATAATCTGTGCTTACACCGACAAAATGGTTCGCATTCTCTTCTATCAACAAAATTCCATTTAACTAAATTAAGGATTTTTGATGCGCATGAGCGTCCATGCCGAGCTGAAATGGGGGAGATCTCATGCGACATCGATATCGCAACATATTCATCCCGAGGCAAGGAACGCGCGTTCGGTACGAGCGTGATCCACTCAACATACATGCGTGCAGCTCTTTGATAACGACGCACAGCAATACACTTAATCTAAACCAGTTCATAGTTTATGTCGAAGTAACTCGTAACCGAACTTTATTACGAAGTGGTTGCATTTTTCAAGCCATGGAAATAATGGCTTTCAAAGTATTCGCAAAAGATTAAGAATGGATAATGAATTGACGTGGCTGATGAACTCGAACTGGTCGAGTTAAGTCTGCAATCTAATAGATTCGCGAAAACAAATTCGTAAGATACACTGTTTATGCGTCACTTCCGCCAGGACGTTGAGGAACCCCGAGTTGTGCTGGCAAACCGCTTGAGCGCTTTTGGATATTGGTAAATTTGGGCCTATATAGGCCACATTATTTTTTCTTACTCGAGGCAAGAAATGGAATAATCTTAATGGCACGGAGTTTTTCAAGAGGAAGGGATACTGCTGAAATTTATTGGGATTCCATTCCAACATCAATAAGGTGAACACATCAGCGGTCTAGACCAGTTATGAACACGGAAGTTGCCAATAACCTGACAGCCAAACTGAACACGCCATGACTGGCGTGAACGAATGCAGTAGAGTATATAATGCTTTGCATTATTTAGTTATGTCTACAAAGAAAAGAACAAACCTGATGCTGCCTCAGCAGTAACTGCGATGCAAGGTTGAGTGAACTGGAAGTGACGATCGGGCTGAGATTGATCGCGTTAGCCAAAGACTGTGGTATCGACGTTTGAGGACTTGGGCTTCTGCCCTCTCCACCATTTATGCTATATGATTCGCTCAGACGTCGTAACGTATCGCTCTCGCTCACTGCTTCGAACGGTGAGTCTACAAAGTTGTTCGCTGAAAGCGGCGATGTTGGACTATCAAAGAAAAGTGCAGTAAATTCAAGACCTTATTTTTACGGCGTTCATAAAACGGAGGGGTTTCTTATTCGTTTGAGCTGTCATGAGAGGAGAATGTGAGCACTGCAGCTTTCATATGAATCGTACGAAGCTGCCAGGTAACATGGTGTCTTAAAATTCACATGGTCAACGCATTAGCCATTTTTGAAATTTGTGCGCGCTTTTAGCTCTCAATATCAAATTTCGTTCGTCTTTCAATCCCACAATGTTGCACTTCGCTTCACAATTTTCGGTCGAATTACTAACTTTAGAATATGCCTAACATTGCTTGCAAAACGCGTAAAGAGAAGCCCCTCTTGATGCAAGCATTCTTGATATAAATCCTCATATCGAATACGCGCATATTTTTCGAAGATACCAAACTGCAAGCCTCCCCCTTCTCGTTCTAATCCTCCCTCAGAAATGAGCTCCCTTCAAAGACAGGCGTCTGCCGAGCAGCTGACCCTGTAAAATACACCATTTTCTGAACATGCCGAAATTGATTGCTTCTATCCCAAACTGCAAGCCCTTCTCGTTCTAATCCTCCCTCAGAAATGAGCTCCCTTCAAAGACAGGCGTCTGCCGAGCAGCTGACCCTGTAAAATACAATACTTTCTGAACATGCCGAAATTGATTGCTTCT
>JPKZ01001921.1:100378-163057 GCA_000803305.1 Toxocara canis
TAGCGTAGCAATTTAAGAAAACACCACGCTTTCAATTTTGTCAAAATCTTGTTCTCCGTTTATGCATGCCGAATAACCCTGGACAACTTTGAAAGCTATCAAATTATCGTGGAGATTCTGGCTCACAATGACGTCGTTTTGCTTTGAATTTGCAGAACGATGGCGTTCCTCCGTTAAAACACAAACACAGTAATGCTCAAAAACAGTAACGCTCAGCCCATACAGCTTAGCTCCTACTTTTGGATCAGTTTGCGGAAGTGAGAACACACGGGCATAAAGATTAAAAAAGTCAGGTGTACATTTTAGACGTGTTCGAGATCGCATAATGTGTCGTAAGGTTTCTGTCTAAGAAACCGTCCAATGCGGTTGACGTAAAAGCTTGTTGATTCTAATGAACGCATATGAACTGCTTCATCTTTGCAGAATTTGAATGTGAATATAAATTTTTTTTTTTAAAATTAAGGCAAAACTTTGCTTAGACAAAAGATTGACTTATTCGAGTGCACAGTCATAGCGATTCATTATTTTTTATGAGACTTTTAAAGATTCATTAAAACTTAATCTGCCTTGAACGATTTTCTCGTAAACAACTGCCGGACGAAAACGAATAAATTTATTGTTTAGCAATACCGTTTTGTCCGTTGATAACGGTTGCTTCATTGGCATCTCCAGCTCGATTGTGATTGTACTTTTTGAGATGAAGCTTTAGGCTATGGCAGTATTTTGTAGCGTATGTGCAATCACGACAGCGAAACTGATAGATGTTTGTATGCGATTTCATATGCGAATTCAGCATCGACTTGTTGACGCACGAATAGGCACATTTCTTGCAGTGAAACGGTTTCGAACCCATATGATTACGAAGGTGATACTCCTGAAGTGAACACGTCCATTAAACCCTCATGTAAAACTTACATCAAGCAATATTATTTTAATTGACCATTTATCGCTTCGAAGCGTACGCGGTAGCGCTAAACTGCTGTAGTATGTCAACAGTTTTATTGCTACCAAGACAGTAAAAAGCCAATCGTGAGTGTCATTTAGTTAAAATGATTCCTCAAATAATACCCGTGATTCTTTACAATCAATGCATGAATTTTGCAAATATCCAATTGATCTGCGCGAATTCTCCTATCGTTCAATTGAACCTCAACAAAAAAAACGAAAAGATGAAAACCAGGGCGTGAAGTTTCTAACCAAGTGGTGTTTGTATTCGGTGACAAAACCGCATCGGGTGCATCCGAGTTGCTTCTCGACCGGAATATGGGTTCGTGCATGCGTCCATTGTTCTTCTTTTGAAGCGCTTACATGGTTGCACTGCTTGCATTTATATGTTTTCGGCTTTCCACCACTGCCTCGACGTTCCGCGCTTACCGAACACATCGCTGGCTCTTCTATGGGAAACGACGATGTGGATGGCTCGGACAGTGGTGGTGCGTTACCGAGCAGACCATGGGACATTAGGGCAGTGGCAAGATTGGTAGATGAGAGATCGGGCAAAATGCTTCGATTTTCCGTGAATGCACGGATTTGATCGAGTGCCGATGGCAGGAGACCATTCGTCGAGACCGTTGTTGGAACGCTCATTGACAGCAAGCTTGTGGAAGACGGATCTTGGGTATCAGCAGCGTTATTGCATGCAACCGAAGACGGCGTATCATCGTTGCTTGCTCTTGCAGCGGCAACCTGAGCAGCTGCGGCTAAATTGGCCGCCTCAAGAACTGAGGCCATCGTCGTGGCCAGGTTTACACCTGTTGGTGTGGACAGCGTTGTGGAAGCAATAGGAGTAGCCGTAGCAGAAGCACAGCTGGACGGTTCCAAATCAAGACCTGCGGCCATTTGCTCTTCGGCTGTATGCGAATCGCGCATATGCTTTTTCAACCGGCCTTCAGTCCGTGATGTGTAATCACACATCGTGCACTGATGATCCCCATGTGTGTTCATATGAGAGTTGTAATGAAATTTTGAATTGCATGAGAACCCGCATATGGGACATACTAGAGGCAGTTGAGTACCGGAGTGACCTTCAGGTAGTGTGACTGGACCCAAGCCTGGGGCACGACAGAATGAACCGGTAGGTGTTGTGGAAACCGACTCAGAAACGGGACTTGACGACGAGGGTGGCAGCGACAGGGGTGTGGATCGAGGTGGAGAGTTCGAGCTGCTAATCACTGAACTGGTGGAGTTCGTGCTCGAATTTGGTGGTGCCGGTGTAGCCGATGTACGAAGACCGAGCTTCTCGTTGAGAATACGCTCCTCGATACGAAGTGCAGCTACGATGCCACGATCTTGTTCCGCGTTCGAAGAATTTTCTCTCGAGCCTGCGTCACTGCACGCCTCCTCCGATGTCGGCGCTGTTTGTGTAATGGAGCGTTGCTGCTGCGAGAAGTTTAGTAGTAGACTGCTGAAATTATCGAAATATCATTTAAGAGCAGCAGTACTAGGTGAGGTGTGGTGTGCATACATGAACTGTGCGTTTAAGGCAACGTTTCCCTGACGTCCGTTGAGCATATGCCACTCGGTGGATGTTTTTTGAACGAAAGTACATAAAAACATCGCGTTCCATTGATTCATTGCACAACACCGCAGCGCGTCGATATGGTACGCTGGTGCTGCTCGCCTCCGTTTTTTAGCGATAGCGCTAGGGAAACGAACGCTTACGTACCTTCCAGTTGCCTCCGCCACATTCTCAATAAACAACCGCCGCGCGGTGAAAAGTGCAAAGATGAAAGGATAGCAAACACGCGTGCGCTCGGACATTGTTGTTCGACGTGCACACACCCTCTTAGATATCATAGCGCAGAGGAGCTAGCAAGATGGAGTGATGACAACGAGGAGGAGGACGACAAGAAATGAGAGAAGTTAACGATATCGAAAAAAAGTGAAAACATGATGAGGGCATACAGCTTCTCACGAACGAATGACGCGACTACGAACTCAGATCGCTAACGAAAAAATATTGACTACTTTTGAGCGTTTGGGTAAGCGTTCTACGGAAGTGTTTTGATGAAACTAATGTCCTTTGGTCTCTAGGTGAGATTTGTGCGTTAATAATAAAATTATTATCTTTGATCACGCACTAACATGCCATAATGTTGTTCCTAGCCCTTAAATCGGCTAGTGGTAGTGAACAAATTTTGATAGTGAACAAGCTAGTGATAGTGAACAAGTTCTGATAGTGAACAAGCTAGTGGTAATGGGCAAGTTCTGATGGTGAACAAGCTAGTAATAGTGAACAAGTTCGCTTCCAACTAGTTTAGAGCGAATTTTAAAAGAGTCATTTATAGCGCAATTATCCCACACTATTATAATTTTCTAAGACTGCTCAGCAAATCGACTTTTCTTGAAGCTTTTTCATTTGGTAGGCCTAGTCTATTCTGAGAAGTAAGCGACCAAACAGCATAATGCTAGTCAACAGTAAAACTTCTTTCCCTTTTGCAAATAGTTAAAGCAAACTATTCCACTCTTCTACTACTTTCAGCTTTCCAGGTCTCGAAAGCAGTGCACGAGGGATTTGATCAAATAGATAGATTAATTTTAAAAAGTGGAGGAAAATATGGATACGCTAACGATTTGCGCAGAAGTCAATGCTTCGCTGCAAAAGAACAGAGTGATGAATTGAAGGCTGATTGAAAAGTGAAAAATTGTGCTTTTGAAAATTCCTCCAAAAATGAACTGTAATATCTTCCAATTGTGAGGTGAACAAAAACCAACCGCTATTCATGAAAACACGAACAAAAACTTGATAAACGAAAACAACGAAAAACCTTCCCTTCATTTGTCCGCTTAAACCTCTCTAAGTTATGCTATTCGCTCCTTTGGAAGTTATACTCAGTAATTGGACGTTTGTTACAACGATGAAAAAACGATACGGAATCATGGATGATGTCAACTATTTCTATGGCTTTTTCTCGACTAGTCTCGAACTCCTTAAAATGCAAATAGCTAGTTTCTATAACTTCATGGCGATTTGAATAAATACAACGAAATGAAGCACGTGAAATAATACAACAACGAAAAATTTTGTGCGAATGTTGAGAATAGAACTGACCGTAGAAAAAAAGTGCGGAAAGAATTTTTGTTCGTTTTTACAAGCAGCTTATAAACATTTGTACAGTAACAAAAGCAAATAATAGGTTGCCCTTGAGGAATCACTTTTAAGGCATCGAAGATCGTTTCTGACTTCACGCACAAACACCGTCTTATACTAAACCGCGCAAAACGTGCAACAATTACGTTGGTTGTACAAAGCAAAGAACAGGGTAGTTCGATCCTCAAAAAGCTGCGGTAAACCGAGAGAGAGCAATGTCTTTCCTTGAATTCGCACCCCTTTAACGCTAACAAATGTAAGCGAAAAACGCATGAAGAGTTAACAAATTACCCGTCTTACGATTACTATTGTTACTGTTACTATTATTTCAAAAATTATTATGTCTTCTTCGGATAAAGCCGTTTTCCATGGGTTAAATACTGATCAGGATTGCGAGAAATTATGTCACTTCAAAGCGCCTGAAATAAAATGTCCAGAAATATTTTTTAAAATCACTCTCTTTCGCAACTATTCAACTTGCACTCAAGTTTAAACCTTTAATCGACACATAGGAAATCAATGAATCAATTACTTGAGTACTTATGGCTTTAGTGATCATAAGTTGCACCGAAGGTGCTAAGGAGGGTATTTCCAATTGTATCGTAGCGTGCAAACTGATCAAATTCAAACTACTAAGACCTATGACAATATTATCAACATAGCGTCATATCAGCAGAACGCTATAAATTTTCCATTAGTGGCAATATAAGACAGGAAATACGAACAAGTTCTGATAGTGAACAAGCTAGTGATAGTGAACAAGTTCTGATAGTGAACAAGTTCTGATAGTGAACAAGTTAGTGATAGTGAACAAGTTCTGATAGTGAACAAGCTAGAGGTAATGGGCAAGTTCTGATGGTGAACAAGCTAGTAATAGTGAACAAGTTCGCTTCCAACTAGTTTAGAGCGAATTTTAAAAGAGTCATTTATAGCGCAATTATCCCACACTATTATAATTTTCTAAGACTGCTCAGCAAATCGACTTTTCTTGAAACTTTTTCATTTGGTAGGCCTAGTCTATTCTGACAAGTAAGCGACCAAACAGCATAATGCTAGTCAACAGTAAAACTTCTTTCCCTTTTGCAAATAGTTAAAGCAAACTATTCCACTCTTCTACTACTTTCAGCTTTCCAGGTCTCGAAAGCAGTGCACGAGGGATTTGATCAAATAGATAGATTAATTTTAAAAAGTGGAGGAAAATATGGATACGCTAACGATTTGCGCAGAAGTCAATGCTTCGCTGCAAAAGAACAGAGTGATGAATTGAAGGCTGATTGAAAAGTGAAAAATTGTGCTTTTGAAAATTCCTCCAAAAATGAACTGTAATATCTTCCAATTCTGAGGTGAACAAAAACCAACCGCTATTCATGAAAACACGAACAAAAACTTGATAAACGAAAACAACGAAAAACCTTCCCTTCATTTGTCCGCTTAAACCTCTCTAAGTTATGCTATTCGCTCCTTTGGAAGTTATACTCAGTAATTGGACGTTTGTTACAACGATGAAAAAACGATACGGAATCATGGATGATGTCAACTATTTCTATGGCTTTTTCTCGACTAGTCTCGAACTCCTTAAAATGCAAATAGCTAGTTTCTATAACTTCATGGCGATTTGAATAAATACAACGAAATGAAGCACGTGAAATAATACAACAACGAAAAATTTTGTGCGAATGTTGAGAATAGAATTCACCGTAGAAAAAAAAGTGCGGAAAGAATTTTTTCTCGTTTTTACAAGCAGCTTATAAACATTTGTACAGTAACAAAAGCAAATAATAGGTTGCCCTTGAGGAATCACTTTTAAGGCATCGAAGATCGTTTCTGACTTCACGCACAAACACCGTCTTATACTAAACCGCGCAAAACGTGCAACAATTACGTTGGTTGTACAAAGCAAAGAACAGGGTAGTTCGATCCTCAAAAAGCTGCGGTAAACCGAGAGAGAGCAATGTCTTTCCTTGAATTCGCACCCCTTTAACGCTAACAAATGTAAGCGAAAAACGCATGAAGAGTTAACAAATTACCCGTCTTACGATTACTATTGTTACTGTTACTATTATTTCAAAAATTATTATGTCTTCTTCGGATAAAGCCGTTTTCCATGGGTTAAATACTGATCAGGATTGCGAGAAATTATGTCACTTCAAAGCGCCTGAAATAAAATGTCCAGAAATATTTTTTAAAATCACTCTCTTTCGCAACTATTCAACTTGCACTCAAGTTTAAACCTTTAATCGACACATAGGAAATCAATGAATCAATTACTTGAGTACTTATGGCTTTAGTGATCATAAGTTGCACCGAAGGTGCTAAGGAGGGTATTTCCAATTGTATCGTAGCGTGCAAACTGATCAAATTCAAACTACTAAGACCTATGACAATATTATCAACATAGCGTCATATCAGCAGAACGCTATAAATTTTCCATTAGTGGCAATATAAGACAGGAAATACGGTGGTAGACCGCAAGTATAAAATAACTGAAAGAATTAATTTTAGCAGTTAATATAGGCAACATTTCAAGCGATCCGAACTCATGTGAATTTATTGGCGCACTCTGTCCAATATACATTTTCCAGTTTCGTCTTCAAGATTTTTCAGAATAAGATTCAGTTGATTTTCTTTTTATTTAGTTAAATACTGCAGCCTGAAAGTGTTCTCAAACAACGCATTTTAATTCTTGCCATTCAACGTACTTTATAAATTTAAGCCATTTGAGTGCTCGATATAAGGCGAACAACTCCGCACAACGGAAATTGCGCTGAGTGAGATAGCTGTAAGATTACAGCCTGATAGGTGAAGCAGAGATCATCAATTGGAACGAGGGGGAACGCTTTTGCGGTGCCAAAACACACTGCAGCACAATAATTAGTGCGTACGCGGAAACAAGTGTGAGCACGCTGTGAGAAGCACAAAAAAAGACAGTGAGCTCTACGCATCAAAAATCGCCGTGTTTGCCTTTCGCATAACTATTTTTTTCCCTTTAGCGCACATGAGCGATTTGTACTTGTGTTTTGATGGAAGCAAGTGGGTGAACCTATTCCTTTACCCTCTCGACGACTCATTCCATACACTTTTCTATAACTCCCCTATGCATGACGATTCTTGTTAACTTCGTTTTTTACTAACGACATTCGCTGTCGGGGGTGGGGAAAGCGATGAAGAGGAAGGAGAGTGGGGAGAGGGTTGAAGGGAGTATTTTTCCAAATTTCCCCAGATTTCGACACTTCTACAGTATCAGAGACAGAAAATCGAGTGCGTTATACAAGGACCTATTCGGCTAATCCCACTGAAATGTACAGGAAAATGGGAACGAAAGGAAAGTTATGTGCATCTTTCAAGAAGCATCGAGAGCTGCGGGAAAGGGAAATAGAGGAGTGGATAAGAGCAAAAAAGAGTGTTGAATAGCTGGGGATCGAAATAACAGAAATGGAACAGTGTAAAAATATGCGGAGTATTGAGAACAAACAGCCTCAATGTGACGGAGTTTTAAAATACCGCGCTGCGGTCATCCTCTCAGTACCACCCACCAATGATGGTAGTCCCAATTCCCGCATCTTCATCTCCCACACCCTCTATACTTCGTTAAGGCTAATCCAATGTTTCTACTCTCTTACTATCCTTAATTTTGAACGTATTTCAGTGGACGTAACGCAATCAGTGGTTTCGAGCAATGAATGCGCATGCCCCGCCTATGGTACTGGCGAACTGCCCAAAGATATTGCTCGAAACAGTCGTCAGCAATAGAATTAGGGAGCGAATTTTTCTTTTCATTGCACTCTTCCACGTTATACTCACACATGCCTTCCCTCTTTTCATTTTCTACCATTATTTGTACTCATTAGATAAATGAGAAGTTGGAAAAAGGAGAACAAATGAAAATTGAAGCGTAAAATTCGCCTTTGATAATTTCTTGAAGCGCAAAAATAGATGTGAATTTTCTTCAAAGGTTGTCGTGCACGAAGGAGCATTAAAACAATGGAAGAGATTATTTTTGAGTCATTAAAAATTTTAGAAAAGTTTCAAATATCCTCAATTTGTTTACCCATCAAAATTTGCTATTCAGCTCTTACTTTTTTCACAGCGTTTTCTTCAATTCATTTTCTCGAAATTCGGTCTCATTCCTAAATATTTCTCTAAAGCATTGAGATACCCACAGCACAGATGAATTCAATGAACCGAACTCAGCAGTCATAAAAATTATTAAACGATGGTCGTCGATATGAAAAACGCAGAGCAAAGAAATGTTAAAACGCTACGTAGGTAACATGAAGGGATCGGGATGATTTGACGTTGAGGATGGATGGAGAACAACGTAGAGATTGCGACTTTCATACAAGTGACAATAGGCCATAAAGTAAAATGGTCATCGTCACTTTTTAATGTTTTCTCAACAAGTTCATCATATTGCTTATTGAGCCAACAAAAATGGCAAAAGAGCTGAAGAGATGAAGAGAGCCGATCGATGCGAGGCGACAGCCCAATCTATGGATCACACGAATGGAACGTTATGACGCTAAATGAAAAACTAGAGACAAACATGCGCATAAAAAAGGTGTGCGTGACGCTGAGAGATGTGATACAAAACAAGGACATTTCCTGGAACAGTAGTATTCACTTCCGCTTCTTTCGGAAAACACTCCCCTTCATTACCAATCAAATTGTATTCGTTTTCCGATCGCAAAAAAATACACATATGAAAGTACTCTCTCGGCTTTGATTGTGCGACGAGTTTTGTTCATACATCCAAATGGATTTTCTTTGATGAGTTCAGTTAAAAGATACGAATTCCGCTTTATCAAAACACTGTTGCCCTCCCACAATATTTGACATATTTCACAAAATAGCTAAATGACACATGTCTTAAAGGCTACAAATTCCTCCTATTAAAGTATCAGTTTGTAGCAATTAAAAGCTGCTAGTTCCGATGACATGTATTTATGAAGAACATAACATTAAGACACCTTAGAGTTGTGAAGCTCAGAGGAAAAGTAGCTTATACACTCAAATGGGAGGTATTTCGGTGGTGAACGATCGAAACACGTGGAAGAGTCTTTTTCTATGTATGTATAACAATACATCAAATATGTTTCTTTTACTTTTTTTCTTCAGGTATTTTTGAGAGCCTTTCGTAACGGATTCATGAGCGCAACTTCTTGTGATGTCGATAAGGCAACTATGCACCGCAAGAATAAAGGAAGAAGAGATCACTGGAAGGTTTTAAGTGCGAACGGAGAGCGCATCACATACATACTGAATCGATCGCATCGAATCTGGTTAAAGCACATTCGAGCAGAGTTGCACACAACCGTGTTATGTGCTCATGCGATTTATTTACCTTGGTGAACTGCTATCATCTTTTGGGTCGTTCTGTAAAACGTCACGTGGTCCTTCGTCGTTCAAATCGGTATCCGATCGAGCTAGCTTATGTTCTTCCGAATCCTTAGGTGACGCTTGTTGTTCACCATCGTTATCTACATCACTGATATCTTAAAAAAGAAAATTAAGTTAATACGAGACAATGCTTATGGGTTAATCAAATAAGTGTAAACCGAGGGCAGACGCCAACAACACAGTTTGGAAACGATGCCTATGTCAAATATGACCGCCATTACTGTCGTTTATTCGCATGCGAACAACTTAACCATTAAACCAACACAGGAAGCCGGACATAAATCAAATATGATGGTTTGGCTGCAATTTATTAGAGGCAAAAAAACGTGGTCGTGCCCCCTGCAATCAAGTTGCGCCGCAATCTACCTTACTTACCACATGCTTCCGTTCAGATTCAGTTTTCTCGCTTTACAGATGGCAGTTCGCAATTGCTTCCCTCGAATTTAACATTCCTCTCAACTTCAGTTCCGTCCTGTGGACGCCAATTCATAAATAAATCTCCCTCGACCTGATTTCTGCCCAAATCAAATTAAGACTGCAGATTCAACCTTATGCAGTTCGGCTGCTCCCTCTGATGAGACGAAATGCTAGCCTCTGGGGCTTGCATTCCAGTGTTTACAGTATAATGTTCAGCACAGCTCACTCAGTATGCTCTATGTTAGGCTCCCTAAAACATCAAGGACACTCACTCACTCTGCGGATAACAATAATCTTCCTGTTCATAGTTTGTCTGTTGACATCAAGTCTGGTAGCTCCAGATCAGCCGGATGATGGCAATACCTTTTATAAAATTACCGATTAAGTCTTGCTTTGCATTTATCTGCACAATTTGTAATCGTTCCATTTTCAACCCCTCGCTTTTCAATCATGGTTTCATGTGGCATTTTTGATTTTGCTTCATGCGACATTTAATGTTTCATGTTCCTCAGATTAAGTAAGCATGAGCATTCCTCTAGAATGTGCAAAAGTGCCCACAGCGTAAGGCAGATGAGAACAACCATCAGTCGCCCCTCCTCTACACTGCATTTCTCGCTGCGATTGGAATCAGTCAGGAGAGTCTAGCCATATTCTTATTGCACGATCCAAAAAATGCGCACCATAATCCAGTATTGATCGCATCCTTGGCTGTGCGATTTCTGTATTAAGTGCCTTTTCCTCCGAGTTATTTAGTTCGCTTGTTTCAGCTGCCTCGAAGCTGCTCGCAACGCTTTGATTTACTACTGCTTCATCGTGTGTTGACGACAACGACAAATCCTGGCCTTGGCGACCACTGTCGTCTACTTCTACATCTTGGTCGCCTGTCTTCATACCGCTTCTAACCGAACATGAACCTGTTGCCGCGTACTCCGGATTATGCTGGGTGCTATCAGCGTCAGTCGCCGTCCTCAAATCTTCGACAGCTCTCGGCGGTGACTTCAACGGCAAAGTTATCGCTGCTTTCAGTTGTTTTAGCGGACTAAATGTGCTAGACGCAGCCTCGTTGAGCCGCTCTGGTGAATCAGGTGCCTGGGTGGTTAGACGTGGCGCCTCTTGTTGCTCGACATATTGTTGGGATTGTTGTTGCTGCTGTTGAACAGCTGCAAAAGCTGTGCTTCCATGCAATTTCCGTGAAGCGGCAGATGCTGTTTCTGGAGAGCTGAGGTGCGCTGCTACTGAGGGTCCTGTTTGACTGTGTTGAGCTTGTGTCTTCAGAAGCAGTTGTTCGAGCGGAATGCTTGACGGACATGATACAGCCTCTTGTTCTGATGGACTCAAGAGCGCTGCTGCTACGGCAACACGTTGCTGCTGTCGCTGAACAGCTTGCTGTAATGCAGCGACTTGCTGTTGCTGATGATGAGAGGCGCTAAGGAAGTGGGGGGAAGATGAATGAGGAGGGACAATGCCGGACGGATGTTGTCCGACAGTCGATGTGGACCGACTGCTCGGTGAGCACAGTTGTTGATTAGCTGCGGCCAAGCGTTGCTGTAATAGTTGCTGATGTTGCTGTTGCTGCTGATGCTGCTGTTGCTGCATCCAGTGCGCCAAATTCGGTTTTTGTTCAAGCCATAATTGATCAGCCGTTCCGGTGGTTATGCGTTGCGCAAGTTTGCTGCTATTTTGCCAATCCTGAATCAGCTTGCGAGAGTCAACAAGTTTCGCTTCCTCAGCAGCAGCGGCCATATAGATCTGCTGCGATGTGACAAACTGTGACAACTGCTGAGGGGTAGCGCCAGCAGTGCTGAACTGCGCCAAAAGTTTCTGCGTATCGTGATGTGTTTGTTGTGGGGGCGTTATCAAACCCGGTTGAGGCTGCGGCTGTGCGAATCCGCTGGGCCGATAAATGCCTCCAGCAGTGTTGTTTCCACCTGAGAAGCTATCGTAGGAGGGCAGCGATGGCAAGCGGATTCCTCCAGCGTGGCTGTGCGTCATTCCCGGGAATGCGCTAGGTGTTCCCGTATCGGAGTATCTCTAAAAATCAAAATTTAGACATACAGACGGCATGACGTTCCATGTCAACAAGTAAGGGCCGGTAAAAAGAAATTCAAAGAAAGGCAGTCAGGTTGATACAAATGAAGAAGAAAGAATTAAATGAACTGATAAAATTCACGCTGTTACTCTACGTACAGCAGCTGAATATATCTCTTCGCTGTAAAGCCGCACCTCAAAGTTATCTACTTAAGTATACTTGGTCAGTCACTATGATCATCAAAAGAAAATACCATAAGCTATGGATGAAGCACTTCGTTATGTCAGACCTCACAAAGTTTGAAGCATTAGCATTATCATATTATACGAAATCATTTCTACCTTATCACACAAATATCCATGAGAATTGCTTTCGGGAGACGCGAACATCAATAACAACATGTTACTGTTCGCAGGTTTAGTTATTTGCAAATTTGTGAATCAAAATGTGAGAATCAACAAGGAAGATATTGCTTTCAAATGAACACTATTTCGTTAAATGAACAAAGAAGTTCAAATGATCAGGAGCTCAATTTCTTCAGTGATTGCCTTCAGAGCTTAGCATACACTTATAACAATACTAATTACAACATTTCAATCGACTCGGAACAACAGGCTTTATATTTTCGTGATAAAATTTGCTGAGTATTGATTATAAGTGTGTAATCGATCCGATTCAGTTCGATAGGAAAAAAAGAGTGACACCATAAAGAAGCAGCATTAAAAGCGATTAATTCGGCATGCTTCCTGTTCGATATCAAATCTCTTGATGAAAACAAGGAACAAGATTCAAAAACAATAAGGACAAACGATGCTTAAAATTCTCGGGCTTTTTTCTGCGCAAAATGTTCTATTTGAAAATGCCACGCTTGATAATAAAAAGAAACCTCCCGTTTATGTTTATGGATTTGAGTCTGGCACAAAAGAACTATGAAATTTTACGAAGTAATCTTCGTGGACGTTATATTCAATACCTAGCCCATATAGCATATTTGTTGCGTAAAAAATTGTAAAGACTTCGAGCGTAATAGTCGATTATTGAAAAGCATCGGAAAAGACAGTGCATCCTTTACTTCATGAATACTGTGTTCTCAACCAGTTGAAATGGGATGCCACTGAAAACGGGCTGTTGATTGAAAGTAAAACCCGGAAATTTGTAACCGGAGATTTTTTTTCGGAGATACTCTAAAACAGACAAAGATATCGAGCCATACATTTCTGCATGCCATATGAGGTAGATGATGAGTTTCCTAGTCCAAAGAACACCAACTGAAACAATGCTTAAAAGCGAAAGAGCCGTCTGCACATGGAGTAGCGATATATGTGCAAGTTACAAAAATGCCGTAATTTGATGTCATCGTGTGACTATTTGTTAAGCAAAACTTCTCGTGCCTTCAAACGCCTCCGCATTTGCGGTGACGATTTAAACAATGCGTTCGTTTGATGACTGTCGCAATACACGCAGAGAGCTGAAAAAGCTTACCTGTGCGGAACCGATCGCAAGGTGTGCAAGCGATTCATGTGGCCATTTGATGGTGGTTTGATCGGGTGCTGATCCAACCTCATAATGCGACATCCCTTGTTCCCACCGTGGCCGTTATTTTGGAATTTAAGCGCACCGCAGATGGTTTATGCTTCCAGACCCGAAACGTGAGCGGATTGCAACTTCAAATGCAACGGCTAACAGCGATCTATTCAATACGACAGCCCCACTTCTCGATATGTCCATTCAGCACCTAAAGTTTAGCAAATTTGCAATCAAAATGGTCAAATGCCACTATGCAATATCCGCTTACATAGCAGATAAGAGGCAAAGTGCAGCGAACATTTTACCGATGCACCTAAGGATGAAAGGATATTTAGGGAGAATATGAAAATAAATTCCACCCACAGAATGATTTTGAGACCTCTGAAAGGTGGCGGACGCGTTGCGACCTGATGATCTATTTGACAATGACAGTAAAATATGAAGTAAAGCTATAACATGGAAGTTCGAGATAGATTGTAAGGATAAATCCAGGATTTCATGATTTCTGACGTACTTTCACCTCCGAAATCACCACTCCATAAGGAGGCGGCTAGCCCAAAGGCAAAAAGAACACCCAAACTTTATATTTGCGAATCGAAGGTATAATGCGAACATCCCTTTTCCACGACAACAGAATCCCACTGTTGGTTTGAGGTTCCTTGCTCTCAGGCTAGATTATAAAAACCTGCACGACACGGCCAAATATAAGACACACTTAGCAGGATCAAGTTGTTCCGAATTTTACATACTTTTTGTCAGAGAGTGCCCCAAATTTTCTGAACTCGAATAAGGCGCATTTTGCGAATATTTCTGAACGACCAGTCTTCCGACGGATCTGTGGCACCCAATTCGAAACCTGTGTTATCTCTGACATAAAGTAATGCCGAATAATTAGCGCAAAATTTATTAATGAAGCACTTCGTCAGGGCAACTTTTCCTAGCAGCTGCATTTCTAGGAAACAGTCGATAAGTGAAGCAATGGCGTTACTAATGCTCTCTCGTCAAATGGCTAGTGAATCCAACCAAAACCAACATTCGATTTGTGAAACTGATATACATATGTAAACAGGGCACGAAGCACATTGGGAGTTATTGTGAATGCTCTAAGATAACGCTCAAAAATAAGTGTGTGCACTAGAACTGTGATATTATTAGTGGATAAAACAACCTTGTGATCAGTTCCGCATTATACAAAGACATTTCACGTTATTTGGTTTATTAGCTTCACGATTAGCCAGCACTCCACCGACTAATCTGGTAGTGACTCTGCGAGACACGAACGACAAAGTCACGCAAAACAGAACGATAGCTGTCAACTGCGTAAAGAAATAAGCAGCTCTTCCATTATACGAGGGCACATAATCTTCGTGGTTCTTAACGCGCATCTATTAGGTCTCTAGGAAAGCTAGATGTTTTGCGGATTCGAAAGAATGAACAGAATATCACTGTTGAGCGGGCGAATAAGCAAGCTTCTACGAACCGATCAAAGAAAAAGCTATGCCAACTTTAAAGTAAGCGAAGGCAGTTTAACGCAAAAAATGAATAAAAGTTACAGAAAGTAGTACAAATCTGTGAGGAAAAAGATATAAAGAAATGAAAGCTTAAACGTTGAGAAAAAGGGCTCTACTTTAGCGATGCAAGTGGACGAAAATGGAAGAAAACTGGAAGTGCCAGTGGACATCAACGAGCGCAATCTAAAGGAAAAATAGCTGCAATGCCGCTCGAAAGGAGGTGATTTGAGAGGCTGTCAGCTCTCAGAGCGACGAATTTTGCACTTCTCCGCGGAGAAAAAAAAACAAGCAGTTCATATGAACTTCAGCGCTATTCGCCTATATTGCTACGTTCTGCGTCTCTTACGCACATAAAACGCACAACACGCAATTTCCACATCGCTTCAGATAAGCACACGCACAGACACACACACACACACACAAACACATACACACATACGCAGCACACATGTAAACATAGACACTAACACGCAAACAGACACTCACACATATACGCAGCACACACGTACGCGCAAATACACACACACACACACACAAGCACGCACACACACAGATACACGTACACACACACACACACAAACACACGCACACATGTACGCAGCACACACGCACATGCACATACACACAGATGCAAGCAGACACATGTACATACATGCACACAGACAATTCACACCACACAGATATATACACACATACACACAAACACAGATACACACATGCGCAGCATACGCACACACACAGCTACACACAGACACACGTACACACACATACACACACACGCACACAGGCATGTATACACATACACACAAACACAGACACATATAACCAAATATAAGCGCAGCATATGCACACACATACACACACATACACAGCACATACACACAGAACGCTCACACGTAAGCACATACACGCGTACACACACAAACACGCGCACACTCGTATACACACGCACGCACATGAGCGTGCACGCATGCACACACACCCACACACATATTCATAGATGCCTATGAATAAGCACACATATATGTATAAGTATGTATAGGGATATGCGTGCAACGTAGTCGACTATGCGAAGCATGAAGGATGGCACGATGCTAAAGGCATCCAGGCTGTCTTCCTTGCTTTATCTACTTGAATCTGCTTCTGTAGAGGTGCACAAGAGTCTCATTTACAGTTTACTAGGCACTCTTTCTAAAACGACTGAGCGGTTCCATGCGGCTCACATTTTCCTGAATTATGATTCTCGTCACCAAACTGTGTTCGATCTGCCTATGATTGATCATCAAAAGAGCAGCAATGTTGTTTTTTGGGCTTCTCCGGAACATAAGCGGATTACGGGGCCATCATGTTCGACTTTAAGCACGCGTGTTTGTGCCCGTATATTCAGTAGTTTCAGTACACGAGCGAGAAGGCTAAGTTGACGAAAATTGACAAGTGTAATCTAAACAGTGAGATGGCTACCAGGTAAAATATATACACGATTCATGAGTTCATTTTTTTAAAACTTCTTCTCGGCTCTTTTGCTTCCAAAAAGGTTTTCTTGTTTCTGTTTCTTCGTTTCTATTCTATATTCTATTCAAACGCGCACTCCAGTGCTCAGTTCTCGAACCTTGGTGTGTTGCATCAGTTTATTTGCTCTAAATAAACGCTTTTTTCGTTATAGAAAATACCTCGACGAGAAACATGCATGTGTCAGGAGAATAACTGATATGATTTCGACTCGTGGAATCGAAATTAAGGTTCACACGATGCAAAACGCGGCAGTTTACAGCTTGCATCAAAGTCAGCTCAGAAAATGGATTTCTGGATTAGAATGAGAAAAATTTGGATGAATGCGCATCAAAATTTCGATGAGTTGGGCGCTATAAGGTGATGACAGTTCTGGTGCTCTTAATAAATCGTAAGATCGCTACCACCTGAGTGGGTGGGTCAAAAGCAACTGCTTGGTCGTCAGCCAACCGGAAGTGCTTGCACCCAGCTGTTTTTTTCCTTAGTATGTGGAGGTTTATTTGGCCGTTTCACTGCGCTTGCGTTGTGCTAGCTCTCCGCTGCGCTAGGTTTATGTTTTCGCCTTTCGTTGTTCCAAACATCTTTTTTGCACTGTTGCATTCGAAGCGTACGCATAAGAACGCCACTGCGGTACGGCAGCGAACAATGGGCGGTGCGTACGCTGCTTCGTTCGGCGCATCAAAAAGTGCACATAGCGTACGCGCGTGCTCGCGCATAAGCAATTGAATGCGCTTTACAGCATCGCTAAAGCGCCACGAACGAATCGCTCGCTCGCTTCACTTTTTACCACTAAGCGAGCGATTTGTTTTCTCATTCGTTGGTCGATAGCGTAAAGTACAATCGGCAAAAAATAGCGCGATAAAAGTGCTGGGGCCACTTTCGTGCTAAGTATTGCTTAGTGATGTTTTTCGTTTGGCACGTTGCCAATCGTGTGGTGTACTCTACTCGTTTTGCATTATTTGGCTCCAGCTGAACTCCCTAAATCCCATTATTTTGGCAGTACCACGAATCCCACCAAGCGGTCGCGATTCTTCTCTCTAGGATGGTTTTGAAGCAAAAAGTGGATATGAAATTCGAAATGCGGGACGTTTGCGGTAACTTTCGTGTTGATTACGAACGGCACGCTAATTGGATAAAGCTCGGTCTGCGGAAGCGAAATGGCCTATCCGTTATAAAGTATGGTTGTACCTTAACAGTAAGCTGACAGAGGTTCAGCTTAGCAATGTGTTTCAACCGCCAAACTTTTCGCACCACTAGTAATGTCAAAGATGTATATTGGATAGGGCCGAGCTGACAATGGTTTCATGCGGGAATGGGAGGAAATACCGAAAAATTTTCGTAGGCCTTGCCCATTTCCGACTCGAAAAAATGGTGTTTTGGCCAGTGGTGTCGGTGAATTCGGCACTTCGGATTTCGCAAAAAAAAAAAGACTGGAGCTTTTTTTGACTTCCCGGTTCATATATGAATGTAATTGCGCAGCACAGTCACGCGCCTTTTCAGCACACACGCTCGGTACTTCAACTTTTCAAGGTTTAAGCTTCCCTCATTCATTCGGTTTTTATGGCGTCCGACTTTACATCTCGAGGAGCCGCTGTTAGTTAATGAAAGAAAGCATATGGCTCGGAAATCCTTAACGGTAAAGCTGAGAACAACCACCACTTCCCGCTTGGCTTTGACTGCCGATTTACATCTACGCATGCTAATTTGGAAAGAGATCTAAATTAATTTTAATAATGCTCATGGTTCTGCCACGTAGGTAACAGAAGTCAATAATAATTTTTTGGCTTTCGAACTTTTGTAGGAATGACCGTAAAGAATGAGCCAAAATTAACGCACGGGAAGAGCTTAAAAGAAATTCGATGGATGATGCCTCCTAGAGCGAAAGTTACAGAGGGCTTGTTGATTTTGAAAAAAAAAAAACACTTCTTTTCATTTGTTTGATTCGAGAGAAATCGCACAATCAAAAGGGCGCCTCACTTCTCTAAATAGAACATCAGATATAGAAAAAATGCACTGCGGCTTATTCCTACTTGCTGAGTCATTCTACCATCATCAGTCAATCTAAAGAAGCAACGAACTTCGTCAACTTTTCATAAGATTAAAATTTGACGTGTTCTCCAGAAATTTTCACTTTTGAGATCTAATAAAATGACTTGATGCGGACAACCTAGCTAAATGAGGAAAAAAATTTTCAAAAACTACTGAGAATGACGAACTCAGATAATTTTTTAAAAGAGTTTTTCAGCATTTTTCGCATAATTTAGAGAATTTTAGAAAAGCCGGAAATTTCCAACATTTTCTCTTCACTAATTCCCAGTGAGTTCCGCACAAAGCGATGCTTACAGACACAATGTGAAATTCAATTGAAATTCAAGCAGGATGAAGAAGGATCCATGAAATTAGTTTCGAAGTTTTTCTATTAGATAAGCTAAAATTGCTGTTGTGGTCGCACAGAATGGCTTTTTCATTACTAGAAATGTATATAGGGAATTTTTGATATATTGATATATTCTTTAGCGTTTTACCGTATAAATGATATAAAGATATCGTTTTCTGTTATATTTTACAGCGACAAAGCATTATAGAACTAATGGTGAATGAATGTTGCAAATCGCACATATGAGCATCGCCGACGTGATTCTCAACGCATACTGCGCATATAACGCGAAAATTCACGAAAGCTACTGCAAAACAAAATTTTCTCTACCAAAAGCGTGAACACCTGAATCCATTTCGTTCGGACACTAACGTCGTCGTTCTCAAATGACCTCTCATGCAAATGCATCAAAGAATGCGGAATCCATGGAAAAAAAAAAGGAGACACTAGCGACGAGTAACTGCACTCAAAAAAAAAAGAGAAACTTTTCAAAAACGAAGGAAGAAAGTGAAGATCGCAGTATTTTTTCGAGACGTCTTCTATTCAGATCACATGTGGGCACAAGCCCCATCCACTCTTTCTCATTTGGCGGACGAATGAAGAAGAAGAGTAGGAAGAGAGGCTTATCGCACCACTTTTCAGGAGAAATCTGGAAGAAAATATCGTTCTGAACGGTGGGGTTTTTGGCGCCTTCAGCATTTGCGGAGCAATTAAACCTTTGCTTTCGCATTACACAAGTAATTTGAGGCTTATTTTTGGTTTAAAAACCGTTGAGCTCAACGTTATGTTCTAAAATAATGACTCGAAAAATTTGATATGAAAACTAGTGTCTCACGATTTGGTCTTCAATACTGAAGACTGGCTATGTATTATTCATGTACGATTCAAAAAGGGATAGAAGGTGAAATCACCAGAAACAAACAATACTGACATATCGTAAAGGCGAAGATAGAAGCTTATATTCTAGCTTAGAAGCCACCAGTGAACTAATGTGCGAACAGTAAACGTGGTTACGGTGGTGTGGTGAGAACATTAAGCATTGCGGAAGGAAAGCGAAGATGACAGCCGAGTAAAAAGTGCATAACTGACAGCGGGAAGACAATGGGAAGTTTTTGACAGCGAATCACCAAGCAATGAATTTAGGCGTCCAGGTCCACACGTTCTCTTATGAATTGCACAGAAGCGTATGTACCGTATAACGCGTTCGCTCTGCATCCCGTATGTGCGCATATGTGTTTCTAGTGCATATGTGTGTATATGTATGACTTTGTGTATGGATCTATGTAAGCACATATGGGTGCTTTGAGTGTATTTTCGTGTTTGTGTGCGTGTCGGCCTACACATGCGTGTGTATTGGCGCTTATCTGTGCGCTTGCGCCGCGTTTGTACGTATGCGCGTGTGCGTTTGTGCGCATGTTCATTTGTAAGTGTTTGTGCTATAATAGCACTCTAAAATTCAGAAATGTATATAAGCTCGTTCACCGCATTCCACCGCACTCAAGTCGCAAACAACGACAGCTTAGCGTTTTGAATGAGTAAGTGCAAGGCGAAACTCAACGGCAGTAAAGGTATCGGCTGCCTTTGGCGACCGCCGATTTTAGAATAGAAAAATGCGAATATCCATTCAACGAAACTAAATTTGCATAAATGATAAAAACAGCTTGAATAATAACCGCAGTTACTGGGGGATCAATTTGACAGATTTGTTGAACGCTCAAATAACCAAATATAAAATTTGTTTACATGCATTAATCACAGTCCCTTTCTTTCTACATCCTTAGAACACTAATCTCAATTCTGTGAGAGAGGAAAGGCACACAGATCATGAGTCGCCCTTTCAAGGACATGAAAAACCAGGATGCATGCTAATCAAGTTCTATATGCTGACCAAGTTCTATCCGCTGCAAGCGATAAGTTTGGCACTCACTAGCGATCCCGATATTTTTTTCTTATAATTTGCGTAAAAAACATTTATATGTTGTCGATATGAACTTAATCCATAGCAAATACATAAATGAGAATGTAAAAGTTTGCTAAAGGGATCGACAAAGAGCATCACTGCGATTCAATCGTATGCATCCTAATATGAATTCGTTTGGTACTTTTCTTTCCTTTTTTTCCACGTTTCTCCTAGCAATGCTCATAGTCCATGGATCGCTTTCTCACTTAGTGGAAGTGCACTTCTCTCTTGTGTGCGCATAATAATTATTTTATGCACCGTACACATAGATAGACAGCTTCGTAAGAGGATTGTGCTTAAGGAAATACATTTTCTTCGATCGTTTCTTAAGTGGCGATTTCCCTTACGCATGCATCTTTCGAGCAAGCTGTTTCAGTGATCACTGAATAAGAACAACGATTTCATTTTTAAGCATCCATCTAATGACTTACTTATTTCGGAGAAGTTTTGTGTTCACAACTGGAAAGCATCCAAGAAAAAAAAAGCGATAACAATGAAGAATGTACGAAAAAATTTTTGCACGAACAAAACTCAAAATAGCTTCAACCTTACTGAGCACCAGAGGCCGCAATTCAGTGTTCCTATCTATAATTAAGAGCGCAACTGAGCGTAACGATCGATTTGCGATGTTCTTTCTCTTTCCGTACGTTGAAAAGTTTTCGAACGCTAATCTCGAAGATATCGCACAGTTATCGTTCTTGTAAAACATAGGAACAATAAGTAATCTGCGATGTAGACACATTTTTCTCACATGGAGCTCACTTGAAAGGGTTGCCACCTCGATGATTTCAGTGACCGATTATAAGTTCGTCCTAATTATACAGCCGCAAGTCATGCTCATCAATAGAGACTACTTTTAGTAAGTAAAAGGGAAAATAGGGGGGCGCATACACCATTGTCATAAAAACCTACCAATTTCATAAAAGTTTAAAAACGAAGTCTGAAAGGTCAAACGATGGTGAATAGAAGTTTTTAACCAAAGAGGTAGTCTCTGATTGCTTGTATTCAACTTCCGGGAGGTACGGATGGCAAAACTTGGTTTTTTTTTTTGCAAATGAGTTAAGTTTGAGCTAGCGCACCTCAATCAGAAAAACTAGTTCCGCTGACTGGTTCATAAACTGCCAAAACTAGGAACACCGGGGGACTGAAAATTTCGATCTTTATCTGCATCTACAATGGTTGTGACTAATGCACTGCTATGGAGCAATGAGCAATTTTCAGCCGACGACCGCTATGGAGTGATGACCCAGTAAGACTTATTTCAGCTGACTGGTTCATAAACTGCCAAAACTAGGAACACCGGGGGACTGAAAATTTCGATCTTTATCTGCATCTACAATGGTTGTGACTAATGCACTGCTATGGAGCAATGAGCAATTTTCAGCCGACGACCGCTATGGAGTGATGACCCAGTAAGACTTATTTCAGCAACACGAATAAAACCAAACATTGAGACAGATCCATAGCTTTGTAAATAAAATATTCGGCCATTGGAATTAACGTTGAAAGCCGATCCTTCACTCAGAACGACCAAAGTTGAGCTGTCAGTTAAGATCTGAGTGGTTTTATTTATTTATTTCTTTGTAGAAGCGTTTCCACTGATAAAATTTTTCTTCACACTTGTGGAAATTTTTAGTGAAAAAAATTTCCACAAGAAAAAAAAATTTTTCTTGTGGAAATTCTCCTAGCAACAGTCATCTGAACATGTTAAAGTAATTTATCGGAAACATGTTACGGCTGATTCAGCACTTTAGCAATGGCTAGCTCTCCATACATTTCAACAATCATCATTTCAACCCTCTCAAACAGAATATCTGCTCGTCTAATATAACCATTCCGTACTCCCATCAGAATACTCCCATCAGAATTTTTGCTTACAGCGAAGCAACTCAGCGCTGTTATCGCCGAAATGTGACGGAGTTGCAAAGAGTAAGTATTGAGCAGAATAAGTCGCAAAGAGTACGCGAATATGGTGCTTCGACCTGCCTACGTTATCCAATCTCGATCTCTGACATCGAAATTCACGCATAGAAATATGCACATAACGCCAACATTACGAAACTTCTATCGTCTTTGACAATTACTGAAAATTATTTTTTAAAATGTTTTCAAATTCTTGTCGATCGAAAAAGTGAATGTTTTATTTACATAATGATACACGCCAAAAAGTGTTCCACAGAGTCAATAAAAACAGCCATAATATTCGAAATGTAAACCATAATAATACCGGGACATTAAGAAGTATGTTTAAGGGGTTTCGTGAGGAAATCGGCGAAAATGAAGTGGCTGAGGGAGTAATTTATGCTTCTGTTCGCACAGTGCGTGGTTTGTTTAACACCTGCTTTGAATGAACCAGCACAAAACAAAATTTTATAGACAACTCATTTGATTAGCAATTTCCGTAAACAATCAAATTCAGACTCAAGTAACTGCAGCATTCTAGCTGGCCAGAGAGAGAGAGAGGGAGAAAAAGTAGATAATTCCAGGAGGAATATGAACTCAAAGGGAGGAGCGGCAGGAGGAGGCGACGATTATGCAAAGTGGAGTCTCCAAAGGAAGACTCAATTCGAAGGGAGACCGAATTTAAGAACCTGCAAGATGTAGGCTGCGAAGTCTTATTTCCAGAAGGAGGTTGTGAATCTAAGACAGCAAGTTTCTTGCGAGTCGTGGGGTGGGGGTGGAGGGGTGACGGGCGGGGAAGGGAAGATTCGATGTAACGATTTCTGCTTTTCGAGGCAGTGCTCAGCAGCGTGCGACTTTCGACAGCAGGGACAACCCGCCAAAAAACAATTTGCCGGAAGCGACAGGGAAGAGAGGTGAGGCGGAAAAGTCGT
The DNA here is from genome assembly GCA_000803305.1 of Toxocara canis. Lineage (NCBI taxonomy): Eukaryota > Metazoa > Nematoda > Chromadorea > Rhabditida > Toxocaridae > Toxocara > Toxocara canis. The sequence goes on from JPKZ01001921.1 coordinate 124,030, forward strand.
AAAGCAGTCCACCCAGGGGAAATCCCAGCGGAGGTCACTTCCGCTCGGGGATAGGGAGACAGTGACTAAGAAGCAGGAAAGTGACCCACTCACTTCCGAACTTTTTCCCTGCTGTCACGTCTTTGGCCAAACTGATCCCGACGGAATTTGCTCGTCAGAATGAGTTTGGTCGGATACGCGATCGCAGCGAAAAAGTCCAGAATTGACTGGTCGAGTAGGAGGTGATGTAGAACAGTGCGGTTGAAGATGGGAGGAGGCAGTGAGATCCGGACGGAAAAGCCAAGGGCAAAAAAAAGAACGGGAAGTTGCGGGAACCCTGTCATGAATCTGGTCCTCGCACAGCGCTGGTTTGCGGTGTATTAAAAAATATGACTCGAGATATTCTTGCGGAAATAGATGCGAACGAATTTAAATCCTTTAACCAGGTAAAACAGCATGCGATCGGTGGAACTATGTGATCATGTCCGAATCCTTTTCAACTGCAAGACAGCACGAAGATACCCGAGGAGAAACTATCACGAGTCCTAATTACCTAGGGGGATGATTGCATAGTGCTACAGTGCACGCTAAGAATACTAAAATCACTGCTCATTTGCGTCGACAGATTGTCATTGAATGGCTTTTTTTATTCAGCAGACAAACTCAAACAAAACAAGAAAAGTCACTGAATTCAAACTCGCAGCGCAGCGTCGCGTCTAGAGGGTAATTTGTGTAACCGAAACGATTTCAAGTGAATACGGATAGGTCGACATTGCAGTGAACGCCGCTGAATGAAGTTTGTTTGGGAAAATGGAAATACATTTTGAAACTTTAACGGATGAACTAACATTAAATGCCAATTCGCCCATTTGAAATTCGCAAAACACTCAGAAATGTGTTAGTTCAAAAATGTACGTTTCAATACGACATCGTTTCAATATCCTTTTCAATGTAGTTTCAATATCATTTCAATTTCAATACAATTTCAATTCAATATATTTCAATCAATATCATTTCAGTTTCAATATTAGATCAGCTTTGATCACCGCAAGTTCATCCGAGTCAAGACATCTTTCACATACGGCTTTGCACACCAACAAATCAAGTTTAATGAATTCGAATTTTTAGATGAAAACGTTGATGTGCCACATCTGTTTATTTGAATTTGCTCAAGTATAGCGGAATAGGGCTATCTGTCGTATTTATTCCGGTTTGTTCCCATTCTGTTTTATTCGTTTAGAGTGTATCGCTCGTTCTCTAGTGGCAACTACTTTCGACGTCTGCAATATATAGCCAACTCTGTTAGGCGATGTTGTCAGCGCAGTAAATAGAGAGGTGAAATCGGAATGGAAAATACGATTTCTTTAAAATTCTACATCACAGTTAAAGTTACTGACGTTACGGTATTACATTCTAAGACGCAAGAACCGAAGCGATTCTACCTTCATGGGAAATAACAATCATTTGAAAGGTTGCCTCTGTTCCTGGCAACTGCCTTTGTTCCTCATTACAGGTTATCATAAAAACTTCATTAAAAATACTCCGACCCGTAACAAATGTATAACATAAGCTATTATTCATGCAGAACGCCACTTTTAAAAAGAGGCAAAAAGGTAGAGCGCAGACATAAATATCTTCTAACGCGTTGAGTGAAACATTTCGGAATCACTGCTTTCCCACCGCTATTGTTTTGGAAAGGAATTTGCCGATGTTGAGGAAATAATTTGAGCTTCAAAGAACAATGACTCAAAAGAATCACTCTAATAGCATGTCGAGTGGTGTCATATCGTAATACTCTCTATGAAATAACCAATTTCTCGTACTTCTCCTTGCAAAAACAACAGCCGATAAGCATGTGCACTCCCTTCTCTCCGTTTTTTTTTCCGCCTATAATTTCGCTCTTCTTGCGGTAAAATACCGTGACTTGTCATACCGTGACCCGGGCTAAGAAAATGACGGTAGGACTTGCAAAGATAAACAGCAGATTGTAAACTTTGGTCAGCCCAAACGCCCAATCGCCTGATGTCGATGAGATGGTCATGTGGATATTGGAAATAATGTGTTACTGAGGGCCAAAAACATTGTCCTGGCATGCGGACCAGAATTACTCCTGAGGGAAGCCTAGAAAACCGATCGTCAGCTGGCCAAAACTTACAGCAGCAGAAGAGAAACGAGCTATGCGGTAATTCCTACAGGTGAACTGCGTTGTCCTTTCGGTGCGTTTTTTGTGAGGCTCGAAAAACGCACACGCACGCCGAATACTGCTCTCCTCATAACTGAAGTGCAAACATCGTTTTCTCTGCACCCAACTTGTGTACACCACGCGGGTGAAAGTACTACTGCTAGGCTTTCTAGATTCCGCATTGTTGTACGTAGAAACACTTCTGAGAAGACGGCATGCGGAGCTGGCAAGACGCCAAACAGAGGGAATTGTGATTCTGAACTTTCGAACTGTTCAGGATCAGTGAAATCATAAGGAACCGCTTCTGAGCTTGAAACGGTAGTTCCGGACAAAGAAAAAAAATTTCCATTAGTGGTCCTCTGCACGCAAATAGTTTTCTGGTCATAAAAAATTCTTGAAGGATGAGGAGGAGGGGAGAGGTTGCGGAGAGTCGCTACCCTTGCGGTTGTTCATATCAACATAAGCTTCTGAATCCTCGTAGCTCGTACCATTGTGCATCACAACGATCGCTGTTTGCTGAGAGCTGAACAACACAAGCGATTGCAGATGTATATCAGTTTGACAACAACCATTCGACAACAATGAGATTTTTCGAATTCCGCAGTTACAGAAGATGATTTGTTTTAATGGCGATCAAAAAGCTGCTAGATTTAAAAAAAAGAGAGTAAGAAAGCGAGAAAGAAAGAGACAAAAAACTTTCACATTATATGAGAAAAAATGCGTCCCGTGAAAACGAACAAACAAGAATATAATTTTAAGAAAATGAAAATTGTGCACAATGCAAATTCATAAAAAACTATTTTTAAAGTTTCCTATTGCATTGAGATATTTGCACATTGTTTGCAAAAGTTTACCTGATCTTTTTAAAGCACGACTGAAATGACATTACCTTTTGCGTTCGTTGTTATGAAACGAACACAAGTAGTTACTGAGGTTGTGAAAAGATTTAAGCGAAATTTCGATAGACGTTGACCAATGCACTAATCAGTGCAATTTCAAGTAACGAAGTTCACCATTAATACTTTTCACAATGAGCATTTTTCTGCCACCGTTGAGGCAGCGTCGATTTAACAGCAAAAAAAGCAAAAAAAAAAAACGCGACAGTTTCCGATTTGCAAACGATCAAAGCAATTGGGATGCGAACAACTTTTACAGTTTTTAATCTTCATTGCATCTACACAACAGGTACCGTATGGCGCTCAATAAACTGACACGAGCATGCCGTCATTTATGTAGCCAACCTCCAAATATATCAACCAACTGTTGATCTATATAATATTGGGGCTCCCAAAGTGTAACTTGGGAATGTTTGCTCAGGTGAGCAGCCTGTTCTTACCCGAAGGAATGGATGACTGCTGTATATATGCATATACATTTTAATGTACACGAGATCAACAGGTGTTACAACAAAATAGAAATCGCCAATAAAGTTCAATAATGGCATCGAGGCGACCCATCTCCAACTTTTAACTCGCTTAACCCATGTCAGCTGTCGACTGTTTTTTCGAATCGAATCGAATCGAATCGAATCTTTTATTTAGTCGACAGGCAAGGGCTACCTTTACGACAATACAAGGATGATACAAAGGCGTATAATCAGAGACAATCATAATAAAAATAGTACGTCACAACATTTCACCACGCATCACTATCTAGCTTAAAAGCAACAGTGTATTAAGGAAAGCAGTCCCTAGGCGTCTTATGTCCATAATTTGTTCGGAATGTTTCACAAGTGTATTTTCGTCAGCAACTTATTCAAATTTTCGCTGAGTTGACCATTTTGCATCTTCTTGACCATTACTTTCTATTCCACGCTGCTCAGTGTTGAAATGTCTCCCCAGCTGTAGTGGGCTTTGTGTTCACCAATTTGTTCGAATTTTTTAAGGTTGTGAATGAATCTGATCAAGTGATTTGCGACTCGCTGCAGTACTTTCTTTTCTGGTTTCTGTCGCAGTGATCGGGAGGAATAATCCAATTTTGGGGATGACATAGGCGTTTATTAGCATTGTTATGCATCTCGTATTCATGTGCTGCCTTACTGTTTTCATATGGTACAGAAGTTTTGAACATGAGCGGGATACGTTATCAAAGTGTGCTCGGAAGGTTAGGCTACCGTCTAGATATAGGCCTAGGTTACGGGTGTCATTTCCAATAGTTTTTTTTTCCGCAAATCTTCAGAACGGTCTCACGAGCTAAGCGCTTTTCAGTTCGCGGTCTTCCGAATCTGGTGACAGCTGTTTTTGACTCGTTTATTTTCATCTCTATTGCTTCTCTTAGATATTTTACGATTTTTTTCATGTCTTCTTCTATCAGATTCGCCACGTTTGGTTCTTCATTTCCTTCGCACATGTATGGAAGCTGCACGTCATCTGTGAAAAGTACCAGTTTCCCATGCGTCTCAACTTCGCTTATGCCGGAAAACAACAAGACGAAAAGGATTGCGGAAGTATGCGTCCCTGCCGGACGACCGTGGGAATCTGTTCCGCTTTTGAAATCCCGTCCTCATGCAGTGTTCTTATTTTCCTCTTTAGCAGGTAGTCTCCTAATAAATTTGTTAGTTTGTCATCCGGATGTCTCATCCATAGTCTCCTAATAACTTGTTAGTCAGCTCTCGACTACTACGTAATTTGTAAAATGAATATTTGTAGGGGCTGTTAGAATATTAAAAACAAAACTTCTAATCTTGCTTTGCTCCATTCGGAACCACAACAATATTAAAAATCGCGCTTGAGGTTCCATTTTCACTGCGGTCTCAACACCCTTTAATATCGTCCAATCTTTAGCACCTTGTCTCAGCAGGGCTATGAAGAAACAAAAAACAGCTTATATGCGGCTCATGTTAAAAAAGCAAATCGGCAAGAAATTTTACTTGCTCCTCTTAAACGTAATCGTTTTCGCGAGACAACGGTAAATCCTTTCGATATTAGCTTAAATTTGAATCGTTTTTTTGTCAAAACAAGCTTGTTGAGCATCTTTGCTGCTACGGGGAAAAATTTTGCGCCAGTACAAGCTCGAGTTCATGTCGACAGATTACAAAAATGGATCTTGTAGAAAATGGTGATACCAAGGATCTGTAAGAAAACAGCTGAAGATTAATGGAATCCGTTCAGGTGTGATCAGCGATTCGACGTTTTTATGGCTTGTTAATTTTTCACTGTCTGCGTACTACGAGCGTGACAATATTTCGACTATAGCGGTCGCCTGAATAATCCTCTCTGTAATAATCTTCGACTTTACTCGCAGACCACTTTTCACATTTATATGTAAATGTCCACTTTTTTAAACCGATCGCTCTGTTATGGCTTAACGAGATTAAAAACGCGTAAGACGCAATAAAATTTTGGACAAGTTGGCTTCAATGGTTTTCGAATCGAAATTAGCTGACAGACAGAGAGACAAACACAAGTGGATGAGCTTAGCAATATATCATCATAATGCACTTTAACAATACAACTTAGTCAGTGCGCATCTAAAGGTTTGCAACCATCGCATGAAGCTACTTCCCACTCTCAAAAGTAATCAGGATAGCGGAAGCACAACATGGTGCACAAGGCAAATATGAAGCTATATTTTAAAAAAAAAAATTGCGAACAGGTGGTTCTAAGTAGTTCTTTTGGCCCAAAACGGTCAAACACAATTGTATTTCTAGCACTTTTTTTTGAGTTAGTGCATTTGATTATTTAAAGAAGTCGGCAAAAATGCATACATCTGTATCACTATATAAAACAACCATAACACAAACCTACACATAACTTTAGTGCTCGTCCAAATGTTTTAGCTTTTTTTTACCGGAAATTGGGGGGATTCGCTCATTGACTATTGTTATTATTGTAAATCGGACGCTCTATAGTAGTATTTCATGACCATTCCAAACCTTCGTTTTTCACATGATCTCTTTCTATCTGTATCACTATATAAAACAACCATAACACAAACCTACACATAACTTTAGTGCTCGTCCAAATGTTTTAGCTTTTTTTACCGGAAATTGGGGGGATTCGCTCATTGACTATTGTTATTACTGTAAATCGGACGCTCTATAGTAGTATTTCATGACCATTCCAAACCTTCGTTTTTCACATGATCTCTTTCTTTTTCCACACTTTTATCGATTCTTTTATCAAACTCCATGGGTTAACTGCCGTTTGTACAGTGCGTACTTTCACAGTCTGTTTCGTACCAATAATATACATACATAAGACTGCACATACCTGTACAATTAATCAAAGGTTTCCAATTGCACCGAAATGTGTACATTTGTGCGAATCACTTCTAGACAAGCGCAGCGCAGGAAACGAGTAGAAACGGAAAGTTTAAAGATTGCTTTGAATTAAACGGGAAGAGAAAATTTGAAACAAAATGAACAATACCATATGCAGTGCAAATTGTGAAAACTTCGAGAACTATCTTAAGAAAAATAGGCAAACAATTTAAGTGGCACTCATCTGCGACTTAATAATATCTGATTAAATAAATTGCACCATAGCGTCCTCAAAACATGCAAACGACCTTCCGATGCGAACGCTAGACCGGGTTTTTTTTTTTTTGAAAAAGGACAGAAACGAGCATTCCGATCATACAAGTTGAAGCTAAAGATCTTCTCAATAATTAGATAAGCTATAATTGCAGTGAAATAAACATCGGCATTGCTCTCTTTGTATTACTGGTAATTCGAGAAATCTTTTCAAAATTGTACTCCGAAATAATTGTCGGAATTCATTTGACCTAAGATGAATCACCTTGCTTAAAACTGCACTTTTTCCCATATGTTTTCTCGTTTTATTACGTTGGTATAGGAGACCTCAAACTGGAGATAACTCCTTTTTTCGCAACTTCAACGAGGAACCAACCCCCGTATAGGCTCTTGAAAACGTGAAACAGACCACGATATCACGTAGCTGTTAATACAAAAGCGTTTATTTGCATGAAATTAACGGAAGGAATATACGAATGTTCGAGAACTGAACGCGAACGTGCCTTTTGCAATAGACAATATAGCGGAAACAGAAAAAAATAATGAGAGAATCCGAAAGGAAATAAAAGAAGCAAAAAGAAGCAAAAAACAAAGAACCAAAAACGATGTGCTCAGGGGGTATGGGAGGTCGCAAGTTAATTAACAGTGAATGAGGCGAGACAGTACAGCACTAGCTGGTATGGTTGTGTTCCACTAGTTTCCTTTTTGAAACCGGAAAGTCCTGTTGCAATTACGATCTCGACATTAAGTGAAGTCCAACAATCAATTAGATGGTGGCCATAAAGTAGTGTTGCACCCATGCCAAATTCGAGCTGCAAGCCCTCCGTTATTAGGCGTCCATGAACCCCACAGACATCAAGCAAGTGATTTCGCGTGGGCTCGAGGACTCTTAAGGTTCACGGCAGGACGAGATGTTGTTGGCTCTGAAGCTAAAAATACACGGAACTCCCCAGTTTCAACTACACTCGGAATTACGACAGTCTTCGACATTTACCTGCTGCTCAACAGCAAAAGACCTCCGTCACAACCTTCCCAGGATGGCCAGGCTCCTGTTAACTCCTAAGTTAAATTTTTCTCGGACCTCCTAAGTCTCGGGGCACCCATCAAACTCCGACGACCATCGAGGCGCCGCTAGAATTACTGCAGAATGTATGGAATCGAGATGAACGTTTTTGAAGAATATCCGTAAAGCTTTTTTTATTGCTATGAGATTAGGAAGGAACGGCAGGTTTGCATCCCCGTTAAATCTCAGTATACCACTGTATACATATAGATAGACATTTTATGAAAAGAAAAAAATCGTGTGTGGATTAGCGATCACTCCAGTAATTGAATCAACTCAAATTAAGCGCCGGTTCAACGAGGATCGGCTGCAAAGAAGGTGACTAAAGGAGATTGCTGCAATTTAATCGCCAATATCATAAATTGCTTTTGGATTTCTCGAGGATGCAGCGCTGTACTACGCTGCAACGATATGTTCATTGCACTCTAACGTAGGCAGCTTTAAAGCTTCTAATCGCCTACACAAATCGTGCTCGACGCGATTGAGAAAATAGCCAATAAAAAGTTTTTCTGCAATTCACAAGAGGAATGAAATTTTTCGATTTGAACGAACATTAGTGCACCAAGCCCTCTGGGAGAATATGTAATCTTTAACGAATACAGTATCATGATCGAACTCTGGCCGAAACAAAATCTATACAAAACTCACAACATTAATAGCAATATAACTTGAAAGGCTGATTGCTTCGTTCTACATGAATTGCTTACCTGGGGACAAGCAAAGATCACTCAAGGACAACGGCAAATGATTGTGTTCGTACGCCGAATATGCACTAAACTCAACTAAAATAGTGTAAAAAAAGTTTGATGCTGATCATTGTTAATAATAGCCTTACCGCTATGTTTGAAATTCTAAGTTCAGTGGAACGATTTCAGACGCTTTTATCAGCAGTTTATGGTGGAAGAAGTAGTGATTTACACAAATAACAATACGTTAGGGGCATTTAAACTTATAATAGAGAATGACAGATATTGTTGGGTGTTTTAAGGCAGCAAACGTCCTCCGACCAATGCGTTCAATGACAAAGATCATCCTAAAAAGTAGAATCAAAACAGTCAGAAAACGAGATTTTGAAATGCAAAAGGGTTGGAAAATGAGCGGATACCCGGTTCATGGTAAAGACCCTGTACTGCGACATTAAGAACGTTTGTTTTGGAAATACGGCTGGAGGTCTTTCGCATATGTCATATCTTTTCCCTCACATCGCCCCACACCTAATGGCTTGATGAAGGGCGAAGCAGAAGAGGTTTGCGGTTTGCCCTGCGAAGCGCATATCTCAAAATCTACTCTACTCTTCCCACTAAAAAAATACTGTGCCAGCGTATAGATTTGATGCCATTTTCCCACTCCTTAATAGTATCTTTTACGTTTTGTCGTAAAAGATGGCATGTTGAAATGCAAAAGGGTTGGAAAATGAGCGGATACCCGGTTCATGGTAAAGACCCTGTACTGCGACATTAAGAACGTTTGTTTTGGAAATACGGCTGGAGGTCTTTCGCATATGTCATATCTTTTCCCTCACATCGCCCCACACCTAATGGCTTGATGAAGGGCGAAGCAGAAGAGGTTTGCGGTTTGCCCTGCGAAGCGCATATCTCAAAATCTACTCTACTCTTCCCACTAAAAAAATACTGTGCCAGCGTATAGATTTGATGCCATTTTCCCACTCCTTAATAGTATCTTTTACGTTTTGTCGTAAAAGATGGCATGTTGAAATGCAAAAGGGTTGGAAAATGAGCGGATACCCGGTTCATGGTAAAGACCCTGTACTGCGACATTAAGAACGTTTGTTTTGGAAATACGGCTGGAGGTCTTTCGCATATGTCATATCTTTTCCCTCACATCGCCCCACACCTAATGGCTTGATGAAGGGCGAAGCAGAAGAGGTTTGCGGTTTGCCCTGCGAAGCGCATATCTCAAAATCTACTCTACTCTTCCCACTAAAAAAATACTGTGCCAGCGTATAGATTTGATGCCATTTTCCCACTCCTTAATAGTATCTTTTACGTTTTGTCGTAAAAGATGGCATGTTGAAGAGAACGCTCGTTCACACACTCAGCCTGGATTTCGGTTCCATTTTTTTCATTTGTTGCTTAAAATTGAGTTAGAGAAATAGCTGAGACGTTCGATGAAGTACTGTCGAATAGCAACGCAATCGAATGAACGTTCAGCTTTCACCATTCTTTCGAAGAAACAAGCGAATACAGGAGACTTGACAACGTCTTCTCCTTCCTGCCAAAGAAACAAAAGCTGATGAAGTATTTTAACAACCCTCTCAGAAATGCGCTTTGGCAGATAAAGCAGACAGAGACAAAGGTGCATGGAAGTATTTTAATTAAAGTGTACTTAATGATGTGTGCGTTACACCGAGAAGGTTTTGCTAGCGATATTAGCGCATAAAAGAACAGCCCGTTACGGAATAACGCGTATGCAACAAATGAAATGAAAATTAGCAAATGCGCTTGCCTTCCGAAGTTCGCTTATTATATACAACATGATGTTACGTTACAAAAGCACTCAAAACAAACGACCATCACGACGAGTGTATTCTTGCACAAAGTGTTACATTCAGGTTTCTGTATACAATAAGAAGAGTTCAAGTCAACTCATCACAGTCTCATCGTAACCGCGCATGATGTTAGAGGGAATAAAGGTGATAAGAATCGACTGGCTGAAAGTGTTGAAATGTGGTGTGGACAAATAAGCTTGAAGAATTGCATTTATTATTTCTGGAAGAAAGAACTCCACAACTCTTACTTACAGCGTTATAGAACTCAGATATACTTTTATTCCACATTGGAATTCAAAAGCTGCAACCAGCGATTCAAAACCGAATAAAAGTCATTAAGAAAAGTGTTATTTGCTTTGAATGAAAAGAAGGTTAGACTGAAAATTTTGAATCATATATTAGCAGACAAATTCAGATGAACAAAGCGGTAACAAGCAGCTTACGAGATACATTTAACCAGGTTTTAACACGATAGCTACGTCTTAAACAGAAAAATTGAAAAAAAAGTGTCAACAGAATTTAAGAGGAAACGCACATGTTGTTACAGTGTGCGCGCAGAATGCTGTATATTCGCCCTCCGTTACTTTATAATACAGTATGAAGTGACAGCAATTCCACTGAATGGCAAACATTAAGTAGAGAGTTATCAACACTATTATATGTGGGCACATTTAAGGGACACGTATTGCAGGTGGTCAAATGCATGAAATGTGTAAGCGTCAGCTATTAAAAAAATCGCTGGATTACGGTACTTGGTACACTTTTGGTGAAAACTGGAAAAACTCATTGCATAGATAAATGCGTAAAACATCTGAAATTTTATGTCCATCGGTACAATGAGGATTTTTTGTAGGGTCGTTTTGCAGGAAAAAAACGCGTACAAGACAGTGCTAAAACGGACATTCGCATGCAACCCTGCATCCCCCATGATGGTTTTGGACCGAGAGGTGGGGAGCCGCCGGACGCGCCACTCAGTCGAGTTCAATAAACTGGTCAAAGCTGTAAACAACATTTGTGTGGTGGACGCTCACCAGAGAGGGGCTGGCTCGAACCCTCCCTTCGAACCCCTCGCACTCTCGAAACATAGAGGGAAAGAACGCGTATGCGATCCAGCGACAATATGCAACAACGTTCACCCGCAAAACACCGTGAACAGAAGGAGAGCACATAGACGAGAGAGCATAGAAAGCACAAGTATTTACGAAAGTATGTGAGCTGGAAGAGATATCATGTGGAGAGGAAACTCGGAGAAAGTTGCGCTCTCTCTCCCTGCGAGGGCAATCAGACAGAGAGAGAACGCGATGAGAAGCGCAAGTTGCGTAAAGCGATGGTCAAAGAAATAACACGAACAAAAAGTGACACAGAGAAATGTGCCGGTTACGCGGGGCTGTCGGTGATCGTTCGTGAAAGACGGCTGACAGCGCACAGCTGCCACCAATATTTCGCTTTGGCAGAGTGCGAATGACCGCTGTCTAATCGTCTGCGATGCATTCTGCACTACGCGTTCTGTCTGATGCACACTATTTTGCATCAGTCTTACACAATTTGAAACATTGTGGTTGTATTGAACTTCGCTTAACATGCGGTGACCATTTGGTTGAACGAGAACACAGCATGCTAAGAAAAAGGGAGTGAAAGGGTGGCACAGAGCAAGGTAGAGAGAGAGAAAGAGGGAGTGAGAGCGGGAGGAACGAAGAAATGCTGAGTAGGGAAAATGAAACATCGCAAAGCGCAAATATCGTACGATGTTGACGCAAAACGTCAATCGTCGCACTGTTCGTTTCGGGTGTCGACTACGGTAACTCCAATAATAATGACCTCATTTTTGGCACATTTATAGGTCACCGATCCAATATAAACGCTTTTTGCAACAAGGTGACAAATATTAATGTCAGTAATAAACGGTGTCAATCGTGACTGCGGTGCTAAGTCGCCGTCCAAACGGTTGCAAGCAGAAAACATGTTTATAAGTACTCTTGCCATAAGCCACATATTTTGTCAGCTACCTACCTAATTTGCAAGTTTTCTGGTTGTGCAAGTATCCTTGCCACATGCCATAAATTTGTCAGCTAGCCGTTTAATTTGACGATTTTCTACTTGTAGTAAAGGAAAGCCTTGTTCGTCATCAGCATATATGAACAGACAACTGCTATTATCAGAAACGTGCCTTTTTTCCTGTTTAGTCCTCATGCTTTCGCCGAAAAAAAAAAGTTCATCAGATGGTAAAATTGAAATGAATTTGATCAGATATTGGAGTAAACTGAATTCAGTCGCAAAGCACCTGTTAAACGTACATTCTCAAAGGCTTATGAGGACGCAGTGAATAAAGAAAAGATTAAAAATTACCATCTGGTACTTGCTTTACAATATTGTGATACTGAAAAGATCACCGAAAAGCACTCAGATTACGGGAATCATTCAGGGTGAAAAAAGCAGCCCGCTAAGCAACGCTCTGGAGCAAATAAGAATTCGTAAGAACTGAGTGGGTGGATAATTTCCAAATCGGCATCAGCATATGAGCAATGAAAGAATGGCCGACGAATGCTATCGCTTTGGCCGCAAAAAAAGAGCGAAAACAAGAGTTCAAGTTACGCACACGAATTCTAAAATGTCATGTGGCCGGGAATTATCATCAAAAATACTTTGGGATATGTGCTAGAATATAAATGAAACGATGGCTACGGAAAGACACACGATTCTGGTAAGGACAAATGAATCTAATTAACAGCGAAAACAGGAGGTGTTTTTGGCGTTCTAATATTACTTATCTGAACGCATGAATTTACGAGAATTGATGACTAGGGAAGTATTAAGGCGATCATTAGAGAGCCAGTAGACTGCACAGTTACCAAAATAACAAAAACTAGCATTCGTGGGAGGCAAACGAAGGGAAAATCGACCCAGAAAGAGCTCAAATGGACTAAGGAAAAATCCATCTGCCCTGGCTCGCATGATAGAGGCTTATTGAGTTTTCAAGCTCATTTCAAGAACAGAATTAAAGTAAAAGTCGCATGAGGCGCTATGAAACGTGCTGAACAGGCATGTTGCGAAAAGTAGCAAAGCTGACCAGCAACACAGAAATGTTTTTGCAATTATAATTTATCTGAAGTTTGGATGCCGACAAACTGATTTTTGAAAAGGGATAAGCAAAAAAATCATGCACATATCAGTGGCATATCATCGGAGAATGGGACGGAAAAAACAGAGAGTGCAGAAGGGGGGAGGGGGGGAGGGGAGGGGGAGGAGGGAGGGAGAGAGAGAAATGTTTTTGCAATTATAATTTATCTGAAGTTTGGATGCCGACAAACTGATTTTTGAAAAGGGATAAGCAAAAAAATCATGCACATATCAGTGGCATATCATCGGAGAATGGGACGGAAAAAACAGAGAGTGCAGAAGGGGGGAGGGGGGGAGGGGAGGGGGAGGAGGGAGAGAGAGAGCCGAGAAGGACGGCACGTTTCCTGGCTGTTTCCTGGCTGTTTCCCGGCCGAGATGTCGCAATTACGCTAAACTGGGAAAACAGCTTTTGAAATTGAATAGATTTGCTGGCGAACGATTTGTTTTTGCTGAGACTGTCGTTAAGCAGTCATTTTGCCGCTAAGGGCAAATTTCTTTTTTTAATCGCAAAAGCATGGAGACATTCTCTGTCGATGTCGTCTTCTCGATGCCAACCGGTTCACCTCCACTTTGCAAATCTCGCTTATCACAACAAGCTATGAAACAAATTTCCAGCTACATTTCCAGGGTTTCGAATTTACAGAAAAAGCAGAAAATAGCAGAAAACAATCGCAGAAATGCACGACATTACTTTAAATAGCTTCCAGGAGTCGCAGTAATCATTTTTTTATCCCGTCGAGCTGACAATATACCGCATACAAAATAAGACTGCAGCGTTAGCGAGGCCTTCGGTAACCTGACAGATTGATTGATTCAATTGTATATGCCAAATATCACAGGTCATTTATTACAATACTTCTGCATCGTTGACTAAGGAGTATGAGAGCAGAAAGATGAAAGGAGGGACGGGTGTAGAAGCAGATGGTTACTTTTTGCCTAAATAATACGAAAAGAGAAACTGTGAATGTCAGAAAACTCGTCTCATTGTAGAAATGATGAAGCGAAATCTATCGAGAATTTTATAGCAGCAATCAGCACAAAGCAAAAAGGGAAAGAAAAAAACCGACACTTTATGGGGGAGGGGAGTGGTTCCGTTCACATATACGCACATGGCACCGTTCAGAGACCATCGTCCGTTGGACATAGACCTTCGTGGATAAGATTGACAGAGAATGAGAAGGGAGATTACAAGAAAAGCTTTCAGGAGAATAGTAGTAAAGGCCACTGAGATGCACACCGCTTGGTCAGCCATGATTTTGGGTTGAAAAGCATTCGCTGAAAGGAACTGCGCAAAGGTGGGGAACTAGGAAATCAAAAATTTGCTTTTCGAACATCTGCAAAGAAATCGCTGTGCAAACCTTCATGAGAAAGCAGGCAGTCCATGCTATGCAAATTAGCATGTTTATTAGCAGTTTTGGCCACAGAAGAAAAAGGAAGTTGTTTGCCGGGTGCTTCACGTCGTGTTCGCTAGCACACATCTCGTAAACAGGCGCAATTGGAAATGCGCGCCAGGGAACCGGCACGATTGAAAGAGTATAGCGCTGGCGAATCTCATGGTTGATGAACTGATGTGAAACAGAGTATGTGACCCTTAGGCGCGGATTACACCCGCTTTTGCTTCAGTGGTTCCCTAGTCAAAAATGCGAGAAGAACAGATATACACAAATACGCATGCACACATATAATGCGGATAAAAAGCTCTCAGCAAATCGCAAAATTTGCTAAAGCGCACGAAAAGCACCTTAGTGACGCCCTAAATGAGTTTTCGAAGGTCGAGCACTACTTCACTGAAGCGCAAATGCATGAAAGTAAAACAGAAACTGAGGGTTCGAAAAAGAAGGTATGAGTTCGATGTGCCACGAAAGGAGCCTCACGTTATCAGAAATTGAGTCACTGGCCGAACACTGCGGGACTGCTAGAAGGATCGGCTCCAAGCGATCACTAAAGAGCAAAACGGAAATTGACAAAAAAAAACGGACGGCAGAATGGTGCGAAAAACTTCAGTGTTAAAAGCCGGTGTCTGATCGTCTGCCGCTACAAGAGCGCACCCCTTCAACAACGGCCGTAAAACACGCCGCCCTTAGCGGTCACTCGAGGTCACTTACGCGTATGCAAGAAGCGACCAAATCAGCAAAACAAAAAGGAGAACGCTATGTGCTGAGAGGCACAGACGTGGAAAGGCAACTAGCCGAAAATTATTGTGCGCATTTGTGAAAACAACCACACAACGTACACGCATTGTTGCGATGCAACATTTGGGTACGTAGACACGTAAGAGAACAAGCGAGAGTGCGGTGTCGGCGAGAGTCCGACGATGGCAACCACGAGGAGAGTGTCCGAGTGGTCATATGCGAAAACAATTTTTAGTGGTTGCCGTACCACGTACGAACGTAAAAAGCCTCCTCCTCCTGGTACACACGCACAAACAATCATCAACGAGAGCCGCAAGGCCAAAAGGTCATTTGAGGCGAATTACAAAAACAACGCAGTCAAACAGACGAAACACCTCCAGCCATACATGCCCAAACTCAACCCTCCTCTCCACCCTTTCCTTTCCTCCAATTAGCAAGGTGGAAGAAATCATGCAAATTCCACGATGTTCAGCAGGGACCAGCGCTGACACGTCAACAAAAGACGAAAATGTCGACAATACGGAACAGTATCTATGGCAAATTTTTACCCTAAAATTCACAACCCATAAATTTTCGACAAAAATAGCTGCTTGCAAAAGATTCCTAAAAATGGAGGGAAGTCCACATGAGAATTTGACCAAGATCTCGGTAACAGATGAAAAAGTGAGAATATTATGCGGTAAGTGCAGTCCTCTCTGAAGTTTTTTTGCATGTTTTGCTTAGAACGCAACTTTCACCCTATACTGCTTCTGGTAGCGCATGCCTATGAAATCTCCCTCCGAAGTTTTCGCTAGTATCTCATATCCCTCCGACAATCGAACGATATACGCTACGACCGAATCGCTTACGCCAGCTTCGAATGGATGGCAGTATCATGGCTGAAGACGCTGATGTGGATGCTTTTAATAACGAGAAAATCATTTGTAGCTTACAATAACCTCGCTTTGCGCTTGCAGTGCATCTAGGGGTGCTATAAACCGTTATGGACATATGAGCCCTTGGTTGACCCAAATAAATGATGACCAGTTTGTTGATGTAACAATTGGATGGAGTCAAGGTGATCGAGTGTCAAAGAAAGCCATCGACTATGCAACAAAAGCGCTAACTGGTACCATATAAGTAGTTAGTTAAAGAAGATACTAGTGCAAAGATAGAATGACTTTAATGCCACTTCCGGATAGTACTATCTTCCAAAAGAAACGCATCGCGTATGCACTCATGAGGATATCAGTATGCGGAAGCTTTTAGTAGAATTTCGCCTCTTCTCTGGTGCCAACTTCAGGAAACCCTTTGTTACAATAGATGGATTCACTATTGATGAGGAAAGACTTCAAAAACCTCGAAAAACAAAAACAAAAAAAGCACGCACAAAAGATGATTTCTAAAAAGTCAAATGTAAAGCTGAGAGCTTTAGTAGGTTTCATTCTAGTCTCATTTGCAAACAGATCATTAACTAACTCGACACTCAGATTAAAATTGTTACCGCTACAGCAGATTTTCATCAGCAACAAATTAATCCTGCTCAGAGAATCCCTTCGACTGCAAAGGAATTATTAATCGTTAAGATCAACTCGGACCCAGTTATAAAACGAATTTTTTAGTAGTAATTTTACTTTATTTCAGCGCTGTGGAGTTTCATTTAAGAGTTAAGGCTTCATCGTGCATTTGATTCACCGATCAAAGTTGAGAAAACAGCCGATGAATCTTCACGCCGTTCAAAGATGAAAACCGCCATGTGCTGAGTTCATAAAAAATGATTCTTGCTGGCGCAACGCGTAGCTGTGAGTTTCTGCAGCAGAATTCGCCCACTTCGCCGATGATAATTTCAAAGTTATCAAAGAATTTATTGGGATTTCAGCATAAAACTGGCTAATCCCGAGCATATCAGGTTTGGCGAATTTTCGCCTGATCTTTTGATTGCCGGTACGTACGCGACCTTTACAGGTGATAGTCAAATATGGAAAATCGACTAGCTACCGAAGACAGAAACGCGATCTATGAGAAGTGCAGGTATGTAGGCAGTAGGTTAGCAAAGCGAGAGGCGGGTCGGGTCAATTCTCTACGACTGAATACTCAAAACTGATTTCTCGAAATCAGTGAATTAATTGTATGGGAGGCAATTTCTTTAATTAAAACATATTCTTTAAGTAACAGTGTGGCAAATCCATTGAAATTTCCGCTTATATAGTTGTGCCATCTCGTTATTTAGCAAATTTCATCGATCTCTCGATCAGTGTGTATAGTTTTGTGTATCCACCAATGACCCATCGAACGGCATAGCAAATTGTTGGAAATCAGCAGTGAATTAAATTTTCGTAGCGTAACTTAGGCAGTTGCAAGCCACCATTGTTTTACCCTTGAGAGACCAGTGTTTCAGTGAATATGCACTATACAATCACATATTTAATAACTTGCATATTAAAGAGCCTATTTAGCTTATCTTGAAGCAAAGCAAATTAAAAAAGTAATAAAATCAGAGGAAGGAACTGCAGCAAAATATATGCATCTTTCGGATGATTTTTACACCATCCAATGTCTCAAAACGTTTGATCATGAGTTTCGTATTCAACTTTATCTCGAGCTGCCCGACCCAAAGAAGTCATTTCGCTTCCCCTTCGCCTGTCGCATACGCTCCCTTTCGAGGAAAACAGAAAATTCAGAGACATTAGAATGACGCCTTCGTATGCAGTTCGATAAATAAAAATAATATGAGAACTGTAATAATTACTTTTGCCATCCTATTGATTTTATCGTTAAGAACATTCGGCCTCAAAAATTACTCCAACAAAAAGCGGATTATTCCCTGCTAAGGACAAGCTCGATATCTCATAGGCGGTTACGCAAAGCGCTCTTCAAATGTCTGAAAAATCGAATGGAACAAGCCTTTTTCAACTTTTCGCACGCCGTCGAAATTCTGCTCTTCTCTAGCAAGCTTCAGTTTCTGACCAGCGCCCTCTGACTGTAGCACAATATGTGCTGCATTGTACCTATTTTCTAGACTGAACGCGTCAGGATAGAAGAAAACGAACTGTTTTCAGTTTCAAATTGCGCGCAATTTTTCGTTCAAGAGAGCCATCAAGAGATTAGCTAACGGTGCACTGCAGCAAGCCCTACCATTTCAAAACTCTGAAAAACATTATGCAGTATTTTCTTTCCCTTAAATACTTCTATTACTTCGTATTTATTACTTCCATCTCATGGTGTAGCTTCCTCACAAAGCAGATAAATTTGAATAGCTGAGGAAAAAAGAAAACAAAGTAGAAGAGATGCAATAAATGCGATTTACTGAAATGATAAAATCTTAAATACAACCCATAATCTTTAACGAAACGAAAATGATGTACGGCTGTAAACCGATTTGTGACTGATTATTTGAATTAAGGAGAGTTAAGAGAAAGATAGAAAGAGAAAGAGAGAAATAAAGCGGACAGCATTTGAATTAAAACGAAATGAATTATTATTATTTCATACTAGACAAATACATTATGGTGCGCTTAATAAAGTTAGCTAAGAACGTATGAGAGAGCAACACATCATCTGATCGCAGAGAATCATTTACATAATTAGAAGTGATCAACAACTTGCTTATTAACATCATCGAACCACAAAAACACAGAAATAAGAGAAAGGCGTAAAGGGAGGTGAGAAAGGGAAGGAAGAAACAAAGGTCTAGAAGGAAAATGAACATGGATAACCTCTTAAATCGATCGGATGCGAACTAAGAGTTTTTCCACGACATCGAAGCACCCCATACCTCTTCGATCCTTCGTTACGCTACTTTTTTTTAATATTTTGAATTGGATTGATGCGAAGACTTTACTGGTTTTAGAAATTGCTAACGTTTTGAAAGGTTAAGCTTTTACATTGCAAGCGTGTTCATTTGGATTGCATTTAAACGAGGCATCATATATCGCATCCACCCATTTGTTTTTATGAAGTCAATCAATTCGGAAATTTGCGTTGAAAAACCTCGAGCTCAGGATAACGCACTAGTGATTTCTGGTGTTCGCGTCATGAAAGGTACGGGCCATTGCCTACGTAAGATTAGCTTTCCACTCAGATAGCCGCATAAAGGAAGCAATTCGAAAATGATAAATGTTGGAGAAACTAATGATAAGAAGTGAAAGAATAAATCGAAAACGTGAGTGAAAGTTCGTACGTTTCTGCGAAAAAAAGGTTTAAACACTCATCGAGTTTGCCAATAATGCTGACCTATAGAAATCAAGGTTAATGAAACTCGCCGAGAGTATATGAATCATCAGAATAACTTGGTAGTAAAAGATCAACCATAACCTGAACATGGGACACTACTATTAGGTGAACGATAATACTTTCACTATTTCTGCTTTAAAGCTTCTCAGCCACCAACTCGTCCTCTCCCACCCACCATTCGCCATCTGCCCTTCCCTGCCATCCCCCTTTCTCCCGCTTTCGCTCTTAAGTACCGAAAGAGATACTGCTACTGAAAGTTTCTTAATGGACCGGTAAACGACTTCTATTCAAAGTTCAAAATAGCCTTTATGTTTCACTGTTTCACATGTCTTAACTGAAAGAAAAAGCAATCGAATTTTCATTCAAAAGTTGAATTTACGGCGGAACCTACACGAACTGCTGAACACAGATGGTTTTAGTGACCCTCACAGACAGCAAGTTCGTTTGCGCTCCTTCACTCTTATTGACTGACAGATCATAAAGGCAAAATGTTGCCATAATGAACTGACGCAAAGACATGAAAGGAATATGAAAAGAAAATTGATGCGTGGATCTCAAATGCCTTCAACAATGATCACATCACCGCAATGCACACATTTTCCCTATTCCCAATCTCTATAGTTCTAGCAAAACAAATCACTGCTAAAACCCTACACTATTTTCCGCTATCGTTATTTTACGCAACTAAAATAGCACGACAAAGATCCAGGAGTCACAGCAAATGGAAAATATGGCGTATAGTGCGCTTGCTTCTCACAATCGCTCACTCGTGCATGTGTTGCAAATGCTATGCGCGCCGCAAGCAGAAATATACGGCCGGCGCGCCACTTACGTTTTCGTTTTGCTGGGGCTTGTGATGCTAGAAAAAACCTGCTAATATCAAGTTGATTACAATAACGGCGAGGTTACCCACAAATCAATACAGTGAAAATGCCTAAATAGTAGAATGAAGCTAGTTGTAATGCACGCCATGTGTGCAAAGGAAGATATGCGCTTCGGCAGCGACTACCGAGCAGCCGATTTCACGCACTGTTTCAAAAAGATCAAAACAAGAACCGTATCACCTGCACAAGGCACAAATCTTATGCGGAAGAATTAATTCCTTGCAACGCGGCCAGTGTAAGATGCAGCACGTCAATGGTTTCCATGATAAAAGCAACGGGACAGACATACAGGTCTACTCAAGCACATTCACAGAAGATGCCGTTATGCAGCGTTTTGCAAGACGCAACTTTGCTAAGGCGAAAAAAAAAAGGATTTTGAAGATATGCCATCATTAACTCCTTCAGTCGAACGCTTATAGAAATGTGGACCGCAGCAAAACAATAAAGCTGATGAGGAAAACAACGTTGACGAGTAAATAGCGACATGTAAATATACCACATGGTTCAATTTAAACCGTGGACCTTACAGTACTATTCCCTATCGAAACAAAGCAGGTTATGTGAAGCAGGAAGAGTGCCCGCTCGGAATTCAATGACATCCCGGGGATGCGGACGTGGAGGATGAGGTCGGTTTTCGGCCACCAGCTTATGAGGTGCTTCCGAACGCAGAATCGACCGCAGAAAGTAAGTACGAGTTGAAGCAATATGTGTAAAGGCATATGCACGGCGTCTGCATTGATCACTTTTAGCAGTTTGTGTGCTCTTTATGGGCGCTATTGCCAAATTGCAGCTACTGGCGGATGGAATCGATTTTTTTCGGAAGCCGAAGCTTACGCCGGCCGTCGAACGTAGCTGACTCAGCAGCAATACGTCCACTGGGATACACTTTCAACCACATAACCTCAGATCGGATCCCCTCTCTTCCCCCTCCCACGCCTCCCTTCTTTTAACTGGACGGAAAGTTTTCAATATGAAACCGAAATGCATAACTCCAGAGCCGAAGCACCGTGAATCTTGAAATCTTGCCACCCGTCACAGCACTATTAGATCTATTCGACTCCGTCACTGGAGTGTTTCTATGCAAAATACAGCCATACGTTATCAGAAGCAATCATTGCCCTGCGTCCCCGTCTCCGTCACCTCCATCAACTACCTCTTAGTTATTCAGATTCACAATGCACTATACCTCATCTATAGCCATTCAAATTTATTTACAGAATTTTTTAACAATTCATAACATTCGAAATCAAAATTGTCGCTCAACAGCTAAGCCTTCCTTCCGACCGTAATGCTCTTTGATTCCTAAAAGTGCGACTTATCTCAGTGTGAGGGTACTACCGATTTTAACTGCTGCTGTACGCTTGTCATGAAAGATCCTTTCGGCAATTTCTTTACAGGGGGGATTCTACTAAGAATTAACTTTTTCTAGAAGCTTAAGCGAAATCGCTCAAGTAGGGATTTGCTGAAAATTGATGCGTGCTACTGCAGAGGATTTGATGTGGAGTGGAGAAGGTTAATTCCGAAAAAAAAAGCATTCTTCAACATCGACTGCATAATAGCTGTTCGAACAGACCGAACTGAGCTTAGCGCCCAGCCGCTCCCCCCATCCCTCCCCCCCTCCCTCCCCATTTTTTATTGCAAATCTTTTCAGGAATTCAGGCCACCATGTTTTCGCCCCATCTCTTCTCTCTGAAGATTTCTAGGATGCTCTGGTTCCGATGGATGTCATTTTCAACGAAATGATGCCTACCACTCAATTCAAAATAAACACAAGCAGTCTTTTGTTCCGCCTCGTTATCTACTGCAGTGATATGCGCTCCATTTACTTGTTTGTCTGAATGATCTAATGATAATGAAGACAACCACTGAAATGCTTTTTCTGACTTTCAAATAATATGCAATCATTTTCTGCAACTCCACACTTTTTTCAAGTTCAAAACAAGCAACATCTGGGTCCGCATCATTGCAGCATTAACTAATCAAAGCAAAATCAGCGGACACAGCTGTTGTAGCTGCCCTACAACTACAACTGAATCGTGAAACATAATATACGTTGCAAATTACAGCTTCAAAGAGGAATCATCTGTTGCTGTTATTCATATATTTGATAGCTACAGACCAAAGAAAAAAATTTGCCACAGAACGTAGCATCATCTTCGTTCGCTTTTCGTCGTTGCACTTTCGTCACAGTCGTCGAGCAGCGAACGGCAAAATGGATCTGAGTGATGTGTATGGAAACGCACGCAATAATGTATCGTGCTTCTTTGTCCAAAACATCGCTCTTTTCTCGAACAAATCTACACGCATTCGAGTAATCTAAAATGCGCAACCAAAAAAAGAAAGTTGTAGTATGCCTACAAGAGAGGATAATTGCGACTGAGGCGTTTTGTTTTTGTATGCAGTTTGACGCACTATTTTGCGACTAGACATACGAATAATTGCATCTCACATATAACGGAATCTAGAGAACGATATATATTGAATATTAAAAAAAATTCAAATTATCCAACGAGACATCCTAGGAAAGAAAAGAAGACGCAGACATGAATATATGGGCGATGGCTAGATATATGCTTTGCTCAATTTCTTATGCGAGCAGCCCATTTGATAGCCTTCCTCAAGCAACCATAATTCAAACATTAACTGAACCAACCAAACACTGAACCCCTTCTTTCATTTCAAGATTCATTTTCTATCAACTTGATAGTTTAAGTATGCGGCCCGTTCTCTTAAAAAGCGTATGCACTTTAACGCTTTTCATACTTACAAGAGCATATTACGGTAAAACGTTGGCCTACTGCAGCGCAAAATTTGCGTAAACATCGATTTCTCGCTTCAGTATTTTGGAACGTGACAAATAAAGCATTGCCCAATCCAATGGGCCTTCCCAGGGTACAGACAAATCAACGAGCCATATACCGCTTTCATTACAGATGAAAACGTTGAATAGTGCAACTGTTGAATAATATTAAAGTAAGCAGTATGCAGAAGTGAAGAAACTTTTACGGGAATCACGTTTGGTCAACATAGTAGGTCAACAAAAGCAGACATTCATTGGACTGATACGCTTGCGATACAATGGTCAGAAGCTAATAAATGAAGCTCACTGATGGTATAGTAACCTTAGAAGCAGGTCAACCTTACCATCTATGACGTTATCGCAAATATTTATGAGAGAAAGAAAAGTGTTGCAAGGTGAAGTGCCTAATGAGAGGTGCAGTGAAATGAAGTCTGTTTCGGAGGAAGAATTTGTAGCACATTATGGAGCTGTTATGACAAAGTCTTGCTCAAAATCTGAATGGATAAAGCATGAAACGGTGTCCCACTGCAACGAGCGTAGTTTTTTATAATTTGAAATTCGCCCCAGCGCTTGACTATACGTGAGACGAACATGTGCATCATTTCAATATATTCAAAAGGCAATTCACTGCACTGTCTATAGAAACTCATTTATTCGGTAGCCCTCTCATAAAACGCACACAACTGATCGAATTCGTTCCACTGCACAGTTCAGAAACGAAAAGCCATCAGCAATCTTCCATGGTGCTGTTCACGTTACATTTTGGCGGAAGCGGGTAGGCAGCAGGGTATAAACTACTAATGTCCTGGTCAATACTATTTCATATGACTTTCCGATGTTCCAATGGGATTCTTACAAACAAAAATAGAATATGTGAAAATAGCTGAGAAAACCTGAAATTTCCAAGCGACACAATAAGTGTAGATGTTACACTCTTTCATATTACAACGAGCTTTACAATAATTGCAGAAAGTACGGTGCCCTATTAGATCGCGTGCAGCACAACTAGTCGACAGTCTATTATACCAACGAGAAAATTAATTTTCTACAGCTGTTTCGCTGCTGATGACGACGGGACAAGAAGCTGCCAGAGTCGACAAAGGGATCAAAATTGAATGGAAAAATGCATACTTTGGAGAAGACTTAAACAAAAACCTTAAAGTATCATATTGCAAGAGTACATACATGAACGATACCTTCCAAAGTGTACCATCTTACGTTTCGTTCTTCAGACATCGTTATTTTGCGTCCAAAAGTGTGCCAACGTTCGGCTGAAGCCAAACGTTGTTGTGAAACACAGGGACAGGTTCGCTGTCTTTAGAATTCTTTGCGTTCGCCGGTGATTGAAAATCACCAAAATAGCCTTTTTCCGCAAAGTGTAAAGCAAATTAAAGCATGGTCCACTCCACCACAACACGGTGTTTTCTTCCCCAGATAAACTAAGTTCACTTGCGAAAACTGCATAGGTTGATTAAGTGTGGTATTCGCTACCCAAATAATCACTGAAATATTGCAGCTAACTGCCACCGGCTTCCTACCTTCATAACGTTTCTTTCTGAGAACAAACAAGAACAACTATAACAAACGAAAAAGCAAACAAGCGATACCTTATATCAAGCTATGAATTACTGTAAGTAATGCCGCTCGTAACCACTTGCAACTGACTGTGGCTTAAGCGGGACCGATCCCCCCACAGATGCATTTTAGAACGTTGTTTACAGTCTACATGTGACCAGAGTGATATTCTAAATCTGTGAATTCCTTACGAAAAAGGCTGTAAACAAAAAATTTGGTATTCTAATTTCGCAATATTGCTTTTCAATTTGTAAGGATTTATAAGGATTTATAGGGGAGATCACTGAAAATACAACGCAAAGCTGGAGCAATCATTGCAAAACGGCGAACAGTCAACAAATATAACAAATCATATGGCATAAATACACAGTGCGGTTTCGCAATTATCTTTACGTACAGCGTCATTTTGCTGTTTTTGGACCATAACTGTACTCAGTAGTAACATAGAGTACAATACGGTACAAAATGCGTATGGAATTTTCCGCATGATGATATCATACTTTCAGAAATGGAGTGGGGAACTTTTTGGAAAAAAAAATCTTCAAAGCAAGAGTTGAACAAGTCGGTGGGCAAAACTGGGCGAATCACAAAAAAGCCATCTTTATAGAATTTCCAAGCTTCGTTGTCTTAAAATTCGCTTAACCTTGAACGATGGCGTTAGTAAGTGTGATTTCAGCTTACTGTATACGCGTTATACAGCGAAATACCTCTAACGATTAATGGCCACATTCGACAATTGTGCTATATATTAAATTCGTATACAGGGCTTTCTCGTATGAAATTTACCGCAACTCGCATATAAAATTTGCCACTTTTTGTACAAATGTCGTAAATAATCGCTATTCACAACAAGCTCAAACAGAGACTCGCCAACGACAACAATTCGTATGAGACGGGAAGATGATGAAAAACGGTGCGATCGACATAATCGCTAAATGATGGTCTCGGTTTACAATTTGTTTACCGCAATATTCGTCTAAAAGTTAAAAGTGAACAATGAATTCACTATAAAATCTAATTTCTTTTTTTAAGTATAAAACACATTTTACTTTTGACACACAATAAAATGATTGTTGGTGACGAAATTTTAGCTGTTTTTTTTTTAAAAATAAACATGCTCAAAGAGTTAACTAAAGCGAATGAGAATGCGTTCCACCGGCGATGCACGTCTTCGATTGCCTAATTTTTTTGAGCGCTCGTTTTCACAAAACGCTTATGGAAAACGAAACTTTCGACTAATTGAATCGTCCATAACGTCTAATAAAATTTTCATTTTTCTTTGCAATCAACCTATTGCAAAATACAATCGAATTGTTTCGCACCAGTAAGTGCCCTATCACGCCGCTTCCCTGACCATTGATTAATTTATAAATTTGAACATTTAATGGGTATGAAAGTGGGCACAGAATGCCTAGAGTATAATCATACGAAATTCCATAGCTCTATCCACGGCAGGTCCCGAACGGAAACTACTGGCGGACAGACACGTTACCCGCAATGCAAATTGGCAAAACGCACAACGACAAGAATATAGTGATAAACACAGCAACCAATATCTGTTTTATGCGACAAAACGTAAAACGTTCTGCGATAAATGGCCTCAAAACAATGCACAAGCCGAAGGTTAGTTAACTCAAAAACCACGCTATCACGTAAAACCAATATTGGTTTTAAGCAATAACAGTTTCCCACATTGAATTCCAATACACTGCGCACATCTGATTGAACGAACCGAACAGTTATGCAGCAAATGTTTTTATAATGCTTTTGCTGCAGCGCCTACTAGCAAAATATTCCCCACCCCCTTGTCCTCGTTCAACCTCTTCCAAATAACCTTTCTCCAATTCTGCGCCACTCACTACCTCTTCAGTGACTCTTATAAATAGTTTCCAAGGGGAGGGTGGGCGGAGGGGAGGAGGGGGAGGAGAGAGGTGGAGGAAAGAGGGGGCTGTGAGGCTGCCGCCCTCGCTGGATTCTACTAGTATGAGGCTGAAAGAACTCGTAGTAGAAGACGGAAAAAAAAAACAACGAAATTCTGAAGTGCAGAATGACAGCTTCATGAAATCGTTAAATATGATTTCTGTGATAAGGTTGCCTTTAATTTGCAGAGATTTCTATACTGTCGCTAAAATTAAGTGTCGCGTTTTAAATAATCAGGTCGAGCGGAATAATCACGATGCTGCAACAACAACGTGATCGAGAAAATTATAACGCTTCCGAATGAACAGGAACAGTTTCAGAAACAAAACTCATAAAACAAGTTGACAAGATTTACGTGAGAAAAGAGGACAGACCGAAACAGAAGAAAAAGTGTATAGTTAAACAAAAAGTAAGGTGACGTCAAGAATCCATGGAGCTCACCTTAAGTCGTAACCAAGGCTGGAAATGTGGAAGTCAATGATCACTACTGTAGCAGTTTCTGTTAAACAGAAAGCAGCTGACATTCATGAAGAAGAAAATGACCTGTCCGACAGCATGGAAACATGAATAAAGCTACAATATTTTGTTAAATTAGCAGCAACGAAAACGAGCAGAAAGCAGCAATAGCCAGCTACAATTTCGTCGTGATCGAAAACGTCGAAAAAAGCGTGCAGTGGTTGCGAGCGAGTGATCTCTGCTCTATGAAGCACTCGGTTGCACCTCGACTCTGACTCTGACCGATTCGTCGTGCCTGCTCTTCGAGCGAGACCAACTCACTATTCAACGTTTTGCTTTTTTTTCGTTTCCTTTGCTTTGCACGCTTCAAAACGTTTGCGTGCAGCTGCCGCCATTGCGTAAACGTCGTCATCGTTTTCGACGTTTCGGCCTCCATGGAGAAGTGCTTTCTTGCCTCTGCGCTCACCCTTTCCCCTAGTGCTTTACTACTGAGACCACTTTGACGCAGTCGTGCCTTACTATTTCGTTCTTTCCTCCTCTTGCCATGTTTAGCTCGTCGCCCATCGCGCATAAAAATTTGTGCACTCTTCTCTGGTGACCAATCTCAATTAAACACGTAATCAGCAACATCTTCACCGAACGTCACGCAGATGTGCAGCAGCAATTTTCTGTCAGGGAAAACAGGCACTGTCGTAAAGACGCATCGTGCACAAAGTTTATATATATATATGTATATATATATATATATAATCAGAAGAATGTGAGGTTTTCGGCAGTTCCTCGCGGCTACATTCGGAATTGAATCGTCTTTTTCGATTCGTTCCCATTAATCTTCTGACGCATCCTCGAGTAAAACAAAACTTTGCAATGAAATAAATTTTCGGGCTTCGGTTAGTTTCTCTGCGAAAACAAATGTCCCTTCTGTGCTGAAACCTACTCAAAGAAAGAGATAAACTGAGAGGATATCACGGAGCATTTAAAGGCATATAGCATTTCGATAATAGTGTTGGACTGCACAACCTAGTTGAATGTAACTATAATTTGCCTCCACAATAAACTCTGGAAAACAGTTGTGTTGCAAAAATTTTCTCACAAGGCGTTTTCAAATTAGAAAATACAATATTTGAAAGGTCTCCGCCACTCGGAAAGTACTGTTTCAGAGTGTTCTCTTCCGCGCGACGAACTGCTGCTGTTCTAGTTGCGGATGGCTCATCAATATCAAATCAGGAAAACTATTGACGTGAAATGCACATTAACAGCGTAGTCGTCCAGATTAATATTTAGGTTACCTTACGTGTCACGATTCTCTTATATGTTTCTCTCTAAGCCATACATCTCACTGAATTCATGCTACTAGCGCGATTCAAAGATGAAGCGTATCGAGTTAACTAGAACGATATGTACTTATGCATTAGGAATTTGGGAATATTTCTTTATGAAAAATGAACAATTTTCAAAGCGCCAAAACGCAACGATGCGCTAAATATGACTTTCATACTTCAAGTTTGGAGTTTATGAGTTCTCGGTTGGTGAGTCTCTAAGTTAATAGGTAAGAGTTTGTAAAGATGCAATGTTCTGCAAAGGCCAACGACCATTTTCATTAGGTTGCAAGGATGTCAAAACGTCAGGTAAAAATTATTCGTCGTTATGCAATTGATACTTAACAACAGCAATGTCATTACGTGTCTCTTAGGAAGCTGTTAAGGTGATATGGTGATGATGGTTTGCTTATCGTCTTACTAGGAGCTGCCAACAGTACAGGTTTAATATTTCTATAACCGTCAACGAATACAATCATTGTTTGAATAGCGACCGCAAAAGTGAAGATAGCTGATTATGGGAGAAAAATCCAAAGCTAGCTATATATGCGGTTCCATCTCTTGTGACTTCATTAACAACTTAATGAATTGGAACAAGATGAAGTGTGATTAGATAAGGGCAACTTGGCAAGAGAGAGAGAGAGGAGCATAAAAAACTTAATTTAGAAGGATTTTCCCTAAAATTGCGATGGCTACAGGATTGTATCTGTGATAGCATTGTTGGGGAGATCAAACTCACTTCCCATTGTTTCGTTCGATTTTTTTCTTAGCCTTACACATATCATAACCTTCACCATTTGTGTCGGATTATTCAATATATGAAATAGAAAAGGTAACCTTGATGAAATATTTGTGACGAATTTGTGAAAAGTGTGTGATTGCATACATTGCTTGCCGTCATAACGAACGCTGCTGGCATTTTACGATAACTTTCCATAGTTTATCCATCACATATTCCTATTTATCTCCGTAAACTGTTTTCATTTGCAAAAAGCTCCGAAAAGAAAATGAACGAATTGAAGAGAAATTTTCGTTTTTTTTTTTTTGCAGTTTTGACGCTTCGGTTGCACGGCTTTTACCTAACATGCTTCTGTTTCTGTTTAAATGAAACTGATGGAGGGAATGTTAAGGGAGGGGATTTTCATGAAGCCAAGTACATTTCTTCTCATAAGCATTTCATTATTTTTAAAGAAAGAAACAGTTTGCGCTTGAGGGAATGCGGCAAACTGTTTTAAAACATTTAGAGTTAATGGATGATAGGAGCAGAAATAAAATGTTCTATTGTGGGACGCTTAAGATGCACTGCTTTTCGTTTTTTTTTTTTTTGCAGTTTTAATGCTTCGGTTGCACGGCTTTTACCTAACATGCTTCTGTTTCTGTTTAAATGAAACTGATGGAGGGAATGTTAAGGGAGGGGATTTTCATGAAGCCAAGTACATTTCTTCTCATAAGCATTTCATTATTTTTAAAGAAAGAAACAGTTTGCGCTTGAGGGAATGCGGCAAACTGTTTTAAAACATTTAGAGTTAATGGATGATAGGAGCAGAAATAAAATGTTCTATTGTGGGACGCTTAAGATGCACTGCTTAGCACCACTGGCACTAAGGAGGTTGCTCCATTTGAAATGAATTAAAGCAATTGGAGCGGGATAAGCGCAGATACTAGCAAAAAGATTATACGATTGTTGTGGAGGTGTTGGTCCTTTTCTTTTTTTTAACGCAAAGAAAGCAGCTGCTATACAGTGCATATGACCTTCCGATCGGAAGTTCGGAAAACGCTCTACCGGATGTGTTATTGCCAGGTTTACACATAGAGCAACACATCGCCTTTGCCTTTCTTACGCATGTTCTTGTCGCTGTTCTTCGCTTCGACTATCTCCTAGTCGCAACGAATCTTTTCACATACAAAAAACACCATTTGCTGGAGCGTTTGACCGCGGTATGCTTCGGCTCATATACAAAATGTAATTAAAACGTGGGTGCATTTCCATGTATTATGAATAATTGCAGAGCTCTCTGAAGGACCAGTGTTTTTAATAGATTTTGACAAGTTTGCGATTTGATAAGCGCATTATAGCGATACCACCTTTGGCCGTTTCCATATCTGTCTGCTTCATCAGCAATTTGAATCCCGAAGCCGCTAAAGCTAGTTACAAAATTTAATCAGTATAATCTGCATCACGAAGTTGCCTCCCATTTCATTGGCCTCAGTGAAAGATTTACCTCCATAAATGAGAAAATTACGTGCAATTTTAATAGTCCGGCTGCATGGCCGACAGGTCGGGTTGCGGGGAAGGATTCTTTAACAGGTTTCTAGAAAGATGGGCAGGTAGGAGAAAATTTTAATTTTCCTCATTCATCAGCTTTCGTCATTTGAAAGATGAGTCGCCAAAATGAATATTTTTCTAGCCCGTGACCCACACTTCCATTTGCTATAGTATCATTTTAGTAACATCACGGTTCGTTCAAGATCTACGCATAGTATGTAGTAACTAACAACGAGTTGGTGTCTTCCCAATCTGGCAGCTACATAGACTAGTACGTCACCTGAGACAGCAACTTCCTTTTTAATGCAATGTGTCCGAGATACCACCGGCGGTATGCCGACTTGCGCATGAAGAATTTGCCATTTCTAGACGATACTTGCATACATGGCCAACGTCGGCAACATACGTTCACAGAGTTCCAGGGATAGCATTATGAGAGAATTAGAAATTCGTAAACGAATTTCATCGGAAAATCCATTAAAACAGACAGGAAATTTTAAAAAATGACATTAAGAAACAGTCGTGTATTATCTAAGAAAGGTGTTCAGAAGATCCATGAGACTGAGATCATCAAAGTCCATACGGAACTAAGCACAAATGCTGCAACGGAGAATGAAAATTTTTCAGGCCAAAAATTTTAGAAAATTCCAACCCTCTACTTCTGAGAACAATTTTAGAAATTTCCATATAGCTTTTCTTCAAATATAATATATTCTAACGATTAATCGAAATATGTAAGGTGTGCATCCATCATAAAACCCGTCATACTCATGTCGTTTCGTTAGCAAGGAATCCTTTTTAGATGACGAGAAGAAAAGAGAACGATTCGGATGGAAGAAACAAGAAAGACTTCCATCAGAACTGATAGAGCTCATATGGACCACTGATAGAACGCTGCAAATAATGAATGCATGAATGTGACAAAATTTTGATGATGTGCTGTAAAATCATAAAATTGCCTCCTCTTATGAATCGTTCGGCGGCTATTCGTTGTCACCTCAGTTGCACTCGATTACTAAGCGTGAATGATGAGAGGAACTGAAAGGTTCAAAAAACGTTCATGCTATATGGACGGGAAATGAATCGCTAATGTAACCGAAAACATTACGCATTTGACACACATGTGCTAATCCGTGCGTGTTGACTTGCTAAAAGGTGTTGTCCTTTTCGAATAGGGCACAGGTGATAGCTTATATTAACAGCTAAAATATCACACACGCACTCGCTTGAAACCGAATAAAACAAATGCCTAAACGCTGTAATCACTCGAAACAGTAGTAACGATATTCCAACGTTTAATGAGTCTCGACCAGATAAGTGAATATAAAATTGTTGTCAATTTTCTATGATTATTTCAATGATAGACGACTGACAATTAGTTTTTAAGATGCTACAGATTAACGCTAAAAGTTCGGCGGAAGTGCTTTTCAAATAAATGTGTAGTTGGAAAAAGTGGTGCTGACATGGATTTTCTTTTTAGCTTACGATCAGAAACCATCAACACATGCACTTTCACAATATACAATTGAACATGCTGAGTTACTCACAACACGTTCCACACCGTATTTATTTATATGCAAGACAATATGAAAAGTAGATGATTAGGGTTGAAACGTATATATGCGACTAGAAGAAACGTTTGTTTGCGTTGCAAGCACAGACAGAAACAGCAACACACAATAAAGAAATGCTGAAACGCTGAAACTGGTTCGGTGTCGTCGACAGCAAACACCAACGAAAACTTGGAATTGAGAAATAGCGCAATGCTGGAGGTATGCGAATAGCGAAATGCCGAGAGAACAAGTCGGAACGAGAGAGAGACAGATCAACGCTGAAGGTTGCAACCAAAAAACGGAAGTGGAGAAACGTAAAGCGAAAAACGCGGCAAGGACAGCAAAAATGAAGATACTCGCTTGGCATGTGTTGCAGAGAGCGCATGAAAAGTCGACTCGTCGATCGTTTGATCGTTGAAACTTGTTTCGAATAAATGCGCATAGATACAACCTTTTTACGTGTACGCCACTCTTGATGAGCAATGCCGAAACCTTATATGTGCTCCTCGTTACTACCCTATGGACAAATTTCGATTAATATGCGTTTTGGCAAATTTGAATTTGTAAGGCGCACTACGACGCATCGTGTCTGTCTGCCCCGCAGCTTCGGCTTGGGGCTGCTCAAGCTGCAGTTATGAAACTGACCAGCAATCAATTGATCCGTATTCAATCCAGCGACTGTGGGGAAAGCTATATGGGCAAAACTTTGGATCATACGCTTGGGTTGCATTCTTTAAGAAATGGGCTAGAGGGAAACATATATATACACATATAATGTATATAAATATATATTTAATTTCCACTACTGCTGGCCAATTCACTTACAGAATGACAGTACGCGAATTGCGTAAAACGAACTGTTGGAATCAATAGCAGCTGATATTAAGGTGATGGAATAATGTCCACTACTGCAAACGGAACAAATGAATACGGACAAGCGAGGGGGAAGAACAAGAAAGCAGTTAAATGTACAAAAATCATGCTCAAATCAAAGTAAAGTATTGCAACGAGGGAACAAGGAAGACAGCCAATAAAAAATTGCGAGATTAGCGCAGCAACCAGAAAACTGCCTCTGAATGCTTTCAGTAATACATCAATAATATAAATAACTGAGAATGGATGCTAAACCTTCTTAGAGCGCGATATGCGCGGCCAGTTTTTAGAAAATATGTAACAAATTCTAGACCACAGAATTTATTTCCGTATAATATACAAATCGAAAAAGAAGAATGTCAGCACTTGAAAGCACAATCTATGCACTGTATTTGTATTGCTTTGGGAGTGATGCGTTGAGTGAAGTTATAGTTCGAACGCTCTTGTGAATGTATCTATGTAAAAAATTATGCGAACACTATGCATTCGCTCCTCCTTCGAGAACATCAAAGCAGGGTGTCAAAAATTATGACTCGTAGATCGTGGTCATTGTGAAAGAATGAAAGGCAGGAGAATAATCTGTTATGACCTATAATGCAATGCAGTAAACCATTTATATTTGAACGGAAAGCAGCATTTAACGGTAATGCGGAAGTCAACTGAATACAGCCAGAAATAACTCTTATCGCTATGCGGACGTGATCGTTTTGTTAATCGCTTGTGAGTACGGATCTTTGAAACAGTCGAGTCATAAATGAAAATATTTAGGAAGTAAAAGCGATTTGAAAATCAGCTACTTTTATTGCTTCACTGAAGTGCTCATATCCGCATGATTTAGCAAAGTCCTCGTTTTGCCGAAATGCGCTCAACACCTTTGTTGTGACGCAAGTGAGACAAAAAGAAATACGTTGACTACCACTGCCAAGGAGAGTTCAAAATAAGGAATAGTCCTTCGTTCAGTAGAGATGATTAGAGCTTGACATAAAGATATTTTTGGCTAAAAATTTGTGACTTGTGCACATCGCTCGTTTTTTCTTATACCATGATGAGCATAATGCTTTGCTGATGTGAGAAACGCTCGAAGCACCAACCAAAGATCTAACAATTTGCTAGTAAGTTTTGATAGAGAACTAAGAAAAAACCTGTTAATCGGATGGATTGTTCTGAAGAAATCGCTCTCTATATGAAAAACGTCATGGGTTCTCAAAGTTTACTTTTGAGCCGGACTCAGTGAACCAACGAGTGAAATCTCTTATTATCATGTAATATACCAATTTGAAATTCTTCAGATATTACCTTGCCATTTAAAAGTTCAAACGTCTCAAGAGTTGTAGATGTTTGCTTTTTGAATTCAGATTGTAAGAGAAATGTGAGACAAAAAGAAATACGTTGACTACCACTGCCAAGGAGAGTTCAAAATAAGGAATAGTTCTTCGTTCAGTAGAGATGATTAGAACTTGACATAAAGATATTTTTGCTAAAAATTTGTGACTTGTGCACATCGCTCGTTTTTTCTTATACCATGATGAGCATAATGCTTTGCTGATGTGAGAAACGCTCGAAGCACCAACCAAAGATCTAACAATTTGCTAGTAAGTTTTGATAGAGAACTAAGAAAAAACCTGTTAATCGGATGGATTGTTCTGAAGAAATCGCTCTCTATATGAAAAACGTCATGGGTTCTCAAAGTTTACTTTTGAGCCGGACTCAGTGAACCAACGAGTGAAATCTCTTATTATCATGTAATATACCAATTTGAAATTCTTCAGATATTACCTTGCCATTTAAAAGTTCAAACGTCTCAAGAGTTGTAGATGTTTGCTTTTTGAATTCAGATTGTAAGAGAAATGTGTGAAGTACTGTGGATAATTCACCGATTCACGCAAAAGGTTTTTGATATGGTAAGTCCCTAGCACTACGAATGCATCGTCCATGTCAAATATTTCACGACATGTGCAGAAATTGAGGCATCATTGACATAAAGTGCAACGCACAATTACAGACTGCAATGTCGTTTGCTTTGCATTGCAAAAACAGTTGTGCACCGAAATTCGTGCAGCTGCATGATGTTTTCCTTTCCTTAACGTCTTATTAAGCACTTCATAAGAATTTGCACAAGAGTCTTCTGACACTTTACCTCCTCACCCTCCCTTCCACCCACTCTTTACCCTGAGGAATGAGCGGAAGTATAATATGGAAGAAGTATTTTGTCACTGTATCAAGTTTTACTAAATGCAGCGATTAGTTTTTGAAAGAATATGAACTAATGCAATTTCCTTGCTTCATCCGCCGCAACAGATTTAGAACAAGGCAAGTTGCCCACGAATGACCTTTAAAATCTTCAAAGATCTGCACACTCGTCTATCAGCTTGACATTTTGCAGTCTCCCATAACTGGGTTTTTGAGCCAAGCAAATGCTGAGACAGAGCTCTTATAAAGCTTAAACGATCTGACATAAACTCTTCTAGCACCTACATTAGAAAAAAAATCACTCCAGTGGAGCCTTGAGAAAGAAAAGGGTACTTAGGAGCTACTTCTGAAAAGGGTTCCGAGGTTGGATTTTTGCGACCTTAGGAGTTTGTAAGCTCAAAGCAAAATTTACAGTTTCCATTAAACAAGCGGCAGCCTATAGTGGCGATCATAATTATGATGTTTGGAATGTACTGAAAGCTACTTCAGCATGCAAAACGGAGTTAGATTGAAAATCCGTTCACCACAGTACATATTCCTCAAAAATTTGTAATCGAAGTTATGAGACTGTCGTCCTGTTTGCGCAACATCGGACGCCAAATGCTATTTCTAGCGCGTAAAGTTTCGAATCCATCGAAACAGGA
Source organism: Toxocara canis (assembly GCA_000803305.1). Taxonomy (NCBI): domain Eukaryota; kingdom Metazoa; phylum Nematoda; class Chromadorea; order Rhabditida; family Toxocaridae; genus Toxocara; species Toxocara canis. The sequence goes on from JPKZ01001921.1 coordinate 160,178, forward strand.
ATAACATTTTAGCGATATGGAAGACGGCCGTGCAACAAACGATACGCGCTATCCATAAATCACCGTATATAGAAACGATCAGAAAGCACTTCGAATCGCAAACGCAGCTGTTAGAAGAAGTTAGCAAATGATGATGCACTTTGCTATTCATGTGAGCATTCAAATACACAAAAACATTTGTGGAATGTTGACGAAAATCGAAAATATCTATAGCCAATGTTGACTACTGCAAGCTTATTAGGGTTGATCTTTACGCGCTGGTACTTTGGACAAGCCTGCTAATGAATGGTAACTCCTCTTTGGCACACAAATAATACCATCGGTATGAACCTCTGTTTTACACCTATTCCTATCTTTCTCGGAAAATTGGTGTGCATTGCTTTTGAGAGATCAGTTATTCACAACTCTTGACGTGATAATTCTTTTTCCAAAGAACTATGAACCCCCTAGATTTGTACAGTCATCAGCTAATTTATATCACGCGCTCACCACGAAGCCGTATCCCAACCACAGCAAAAAAAGACGACTAAAGCAGGTAAAAGTGGTGAGCATTGCATCAAAGTCCACTAGAAGGTGAATACAAATTTTGCTAAGCAGTCACGTGATAGTGCTGCTAGGTGCAAAACCGTTGACGAAAATAATGCATATAGGGTTTGGCGTATGGACGGGAAGCTCGATAATGTTTTTCCAAATTGGCGTTTGCTAAAGCGCTATATTTTGAACAGAAACACGAGAACATGAAGTGCTGAATTGAATGGCGGAAGTTCAGGCGTGATGTTGAAAACAGGGTTTCTGAACAAATTTTTGAGGTTCCATCAACGCGGATGGCACTATTTAATATTGAAAAGGATCGAAAAAGCATACGAATCTGCTCCATCCTACCGTTAGGGCTCAGAACATCGAGATCTTTACACATACTGTTCCACTGACATTCGGTAAAAAACCTATAGGAGTAAACCGCTTTTTAGCATTTGATTGCATGGAATTCAGTGGATCGCTTAACTGCCAATTCGGTATTCGGTCGACCATTTATAAGTGGAGTAGTGAACTTCAAAATGTGCCCTGTTCAAGCGTTTGCAATTTTCTTTTTCGATCAATTGACTGGTGATTTTGAGAGCTTTTCACATTGTACAAGGAACTGTTTGTTTGTAAAGGGAACGGGGTGGTTTTCGTATGTCACTGCTGACAACCTGCGAGAAGGCGCGCTGAGGGGTTTCGTCAGGCCGCATGAAACGCGCCTTAGCAATTCCGCCCACCAGACCACCCGGTATCATTAACAGCGTAGGAACAGCGAGAAACTATATTTGAACTGGTCTGATCACCCCTACAATCTCCTACGAAAGATTTGCTTTTCGGTAGCTCGTGCAGGTCAAAAGTGTAGCTCGACCGGTTGAAAGCATATGTAAATTTGTGGCAAACTAAAGTCCATGTAACAGACACTCTAACATCAATGAATCGGTTTCGAATTGAGCGCCAAAGGTGATCGAAGGGTTTAAACAGTGGCAACCAAATTTCATGACTTTAGTGGAATACGCATTGCCATGGGTATGAGAATTAAGGCAACATATCCATATAAGACAACACACACCATAATGAGCTTCAAATACTCGAATTTTACAAAGAGCATAACAATGACTACAAGATTCCCCGATTTCCACTTGTGAATTAAGTTCAGGACACTCCTCAGAAGGTAAGCGAACGTTTCTTGCGAACTGGAGGGTATAGAAGCTGTCTGCCTTTTGGCTACATTAGGCAGTGCTGAGCGCAAAAAAATCGCTATCATTAAAAAGTTTTCTTCATTCAATACCGAATGCTTTCGTCATCATTACTTCCAGCCGCAACAAGAGTGATGCTGAATGTGTCAGTGAATTTCACAAGTGGATGGCGTACAATTTTCAAGGGTTTTTCCTGTTAGACTTTATAATGGAACTGCGAGATTCGCAGCTCCTGCTATGATTCAACGACAGGAGTTGTTTTCACTGATGCCGTTTAGATAGGAGCGAGCACGCAAAAACGGCTTGAAAACCTGGCGACCATTTAGCAGAAACGACTTCTTCATCACTCACTTTACGGGACGATCGAATCCGTTATGCAACTCAATTTTCCTCTCTCACAGCCACTTTTTTCCAGAAGTCTTCAAAACGTCATATTTGTTGAACTCAACCTAAAGTATTTAATAACTTTATTTTCAATGACCTGTTTCACTGATTCTGTTCTGTCACTGACGCCCGATACTGTCATGTCCTCTTGTCTAACTTCATCACTCCGTAGCATCTCGTTAATTATTGTTGTTCTGCAAGCTTGCTACGAGACTCTTTAAACGTATCTGTAGTTTCGTAATTAGCAGCTTACTGAGTAAAGTCAGCTTTTAAATAAGCGCTCTCCATACTTGTCGCTATCTTAAATTGCAACTGTTTCAACTTTTTGGTTGCCAATATGTTTAGGAATCCAACGAGATAGAAGTAAAAAGAACAGACTGAATTGAACTGAATTCATTCTACTGAACTGAATCGATCTAAGCCCAGTTGAATTGCACTGAACTGAATTTGCAACCATGGCGAATAGCGTATCGATATCTTATATGTGTTCATAGAATTCATCAATAAACAAGAACAGTAATAGTGAAGAATCGTTTTTTGGTAGGACGATAACAGCTTTCAGTTAGTGTACAACTTAATGCCTCTGTTGCATTCTATTGCGCTCTTTTATGTATCTGATTTTGTGACTATGAACGTTGAAACACACAACTGTTTCAGCAAAGTGAACGACACAAAATTGAATTTGAACATTTTACATTTGATCTACTCGATGCTAAAAATGTGATGATTTGGTCTTCGACATAAACCCAAACCGAAATACACATGGAACCTCCTTATCGTT
>JPKZ01001921.1:165815-181516 GCA_000803305.1 Toxocara canis
TATTATATATGTATGTATACATATATTTACATAGGGCGGCAGTAGTTCAGTGGTAGAGCCCCCGCTTCGCATGCGGGGAGACCTGGGTTCGATTCCCGGCTGCTTCTCACCATACCAATGACAGCCCAGCTATCAGGTGGTATTAACAACAGCTACAACAGCCAAACGGATGGTTGTTGCTCGGCGTGCGATTGCCTCAGTAACATCGAGACTGCGCACTGAAGGCCCGAGCAGTAACGTGCTAATATATATACAGCGATAATTTAGAATGTTTGAACTATTTCGAAAAGGAAATTGAAAGGGCACTCTGGGACAAGCAAAATGGAGGTATTGTTTAGAGACAGGTGCTCCAGATGCTTAAGGTGCAGAGGGAGATAGCTGAGGGGGAAATGAGTGAGATGGCCAAATTCAGCAAATTTTTCCTCACTCGCCGGTGGCACTCAATGAGAAAAGATACATTTCCTCGATTTCAGTCACCCTCCCATTCATCCTGTTTGACGCACTCTTGACGAGCTCATTGCTTCATTTCGAAATTCCACACGCCACAGTTTATCACCATCATCACCTAAAGTGATTGCAAAGCGAGCGTTTTCGCCCAACGGTGACCGTCCAACGCATTGCTTTCCTTGTTGATAGTTTTGCATAGCTACGACGAGAAATTTTGCTGCCCGAAGAGATAGGAAAAATGGGAACTATTGCTCTGCCTTGCTATGTTTGCCGAAAGAAAAAAGGAAACGACGGATAAAACGGAAAAGAAAAATTCTCATTTTGAAAGGATCTCCCGTTGCCAGTTGCAACAAGTCTGTCTCGCCGACTTTCATGCTGCAATCACGACCCTCCCATGCTAGCGTTTAATTCAATTAGATCTATTGACAATTTTTTGTGAGATAACCAGACTGATAATCCGCTTTATTATTTCGGTTAGGTTATGTGGTCACCCGTTCAGATATCATTGAGCACCTAAAAGATAAAAACCAACCGAAACAATCGAATACAACAACTTGTTTGCTCATGCGTGATAATGTGAAAGACATTATATATATTTAGAAGTTTTATATTTGGTTTCTCAACAATCTACTTTTAAGGCAGAGGAACGAAGGAGAAGCGTTATGAAGCTATGAGTGAAACAAAAAAGGTTTTCGGTTTGAGCAGAGGAAGATTAAATCAGCCTGATGGTAGGTGGCACATGACTGACAACCGGTTTTAACGAGCACAACAAACCAAAAATTCTTTCAAGGTTGCAACGCGCCGTCTTTGCAATTGCTCAAAGAAAAAAAAGCGTAGTGCAATACCAGACGCGCAAACGTTTAAAACATCTGGCTATTACTGCAAACAAACACCATGTGCGTGCGCATATCCGATCAACCTTGAACTCTTCCATAACATTTAATGGTCCACTACTGATTATCGTTGAGTAAAACGAATAGCATGAAGATAGGTGATTTTGCAACAGAGCTGCAAAAGGCTTAACTAATGACAAACAATCGAAGCAGTCTTCTGCCCTAAAAGACACATGACTACATGACGAGGGATTTTCTCAAAAATGCGATAACTTGGCCAAGCAATCCAGAGTGCTATGTAATTGGTTTTCTCACTCAGAGCTGTTTTTTGTTCATAGAATTGTTTGGCGTTAGTAGACGAAAGTATATGGACTATTTGTTTTGACATACAACTGGAATGGAAATGATCAAATGTGAAAGATTTTGACTATCACATTCTTCAGAGAAATGATCAACAATGCCAAAAGACTGTACTAGGCTATATACTTCGATATTTATCATATCATATTTTCTGCGAGGTTCTCAGCAAATCATCATTCTACAGGGCAGTCTCAGCCGATTAAATTTTCCGACTAGTAAGTATCATCATCAAACGCCTACAATATTCTTTTTCATCCAGCGCCTTTTGCTTCGAAACTAATTTTTTCACAGCCCGCCTTTCCCCGTCTCTTCTAATCACCTCGGTAATATATATGAGAAGGCTCACTACTATGACGGTTCATGAATGCTAGATGAAGAAATTTCTGCAACGTCATCCGAGGTCGGTATTGTGAGTTCAGTTCACAGCTCGAAATTAAGAAATTAACCATTGAAACACCACTGACATTAAAAAAAATGCAGAAAAGGCGTTCTCAACAGCAAACGATTATCAGTCTTGTTGCGGCTGGATGGGCAATTTTCTTTTAGAGAAATTCATCTCGAATATGTTCATTTCACTGCTCAAATTTCGCATCTCGATCTCTTGGACAGTCAATTTCGGCGAGATCCTGCCCTCATCTCATTAGTGCGTATATTATCCAGCCAATTCATGCGTAAGCATGAGGTGGTTGATCAGATGAATTACTGAAAATATTGGCCTTCAAAGACAACGCAAAAATGAACTCTAGCAATCGCTAGAGCGAAAGCAATGGGCCATCAAACTGAGTGAGGGAGTAAGCCAGTGAATTCCACAGCAAATCCGCTGAAACTTCAGCATTTTCGGCTGTGATAGCCATATACAGACAATTAAATAGCACATTTCATCCAATACTTTGCCGATCGCACTTTGCAAAAGAATATTACGTAAGGATCTTCGAATAACAAATACGCAAATATCGTATAGTGTTCCGATGCATTCATTGAAGTAGATAGTACAAAAAAATAAATAAATATTACCACTTGAAAAATGGGAGAAACGAGGATCTATAAATCATTTAAGAGGTCTGCGCTACGCTACAATAATGTTTTTTGGATGGAGCAGAAGCACAGTAATTACTCAAAATGTATAATACATAAGAGTGCAGTGGTGAGCGGGAAACCGAAAGCGAATGAGATCGAAGAGGAGAAAGGAAACGAAAAACGCGCCTGGTGCGTGCTGCATCGCTCCGAAAATACAATTGAAATTGCTGAAAGCGTTCGCAAATGTAGCCGCGCAAAAATGCGTGGGATCGTACATTTTGTTTGTTAGCAGAAATAAAAATTTGATCGTGCAGCGGAGCAAGCATTCAGCTAAAGCTTTACCTACCACGTTAACAAGGCTATTTATTTGAAAGTGGAAATTCGTTCATGACGAACAAATCAAAAGTCAAAGGGTCACTGAGCGATACGGAAATAGTTCTTAAAATACCATGGCGATAACTGGCATATAAGAACGCATAAATAACTAAATTTCATATACGTTCGACTTCACATGCAGCTTAAAATATGCGACCCGTAAAGCTTCGTACTTCTGGACGGAGACGTTGCAAATCCCGTAATACAATGTATTTTCAAATCATGGCTTCTTTCACGAATTTTAATGCTTTCATGCGCTGTCCTCCAGCAACCAGCTTACGAACATTCACGGCTGTTTTTTGTCAACATGGTTCGAATCAAAAAAGGGATTAGATTATTTTGTGAATTGTCGCTTTAGGTTTTTCAATGATGCAATTTGCCGAAGACCAAGTGAATACGACTGGCATTCAGGCTGACGCTAAGGGATGACAGAGCTCGATTCTACATAGAACTGGCACCATCGAGAGTATTTATTCATCCACAATTCACAAAATGAAGAAGTCGTCTCCCTATCTTAGGTAAGCACCATTGATCCATCGATTTTTCATGTGTCAGTCATCTTGCAATGCCTTTTGATTTCTTGCGAGAGATTATCCGATGAGATGCATACGTAATGAGAGATTATAGCCAGGTGAATTGGTCGCTGATCAAGATTTGATGATGATGCATTTCATGCTCCAAAAGTGCATCATCGCATTTGCTGTTTAGTGAAATCAAGCTTACGATCAGGGCACAATTGAACCTTTCCGAGCGATAGCGAATTTTGTGCGCATTTTCTTGATTTCATCCTCATATTCACAAAACTACGTAGTAATAATCAAATTGAAAACTTTTTAACAATGAACCCCACACAACCTATTTTCAGCTGGGTATTAGATGCAAAAATTAGCTTGAAGCTCTCTTGACCTTCTTAAAGAATTTACCTGGTCCGATACTTTTCAACAAAGGTTTCTAGAAACCGAATTCGTGCGTTTGGTTCATGTGGAAGAACTGCGTTTTCTTTTGTCTCGTAGCATAACAAACAGCATACGAGCTCAAACAGCTCAAGTCAATTTTTTTTGACTCTCTCTCTCTCCGTCACCCCCTCTCTCCCTGCCTCTGTCGTCAACAAAACGTGAGGGCCACTTCACTCTTAACGAAGATGAGCACGCAATCAGCAGTCTTCAGTAACAGTCGAATTATTGTTTTGTTGTCCCAGCGGAGGTGAGGTGTAGTTTCGTTAATGACTTATAACAGTAGCCTGTTGCTACTATAAAAAGCATTTTATTCGGCGCTGGACGGAAGTTGATAGCATGATACTTCAAATGAATTCCTAGCATAACGTCACCTCAAACTCATTCAAATAATCGGCTATTTTGCTTTAGTGCCTTGTTCAACGCTCAGTACAATGCCGAAAAAAGTTATAAACAACCGTATTTTTTTGAACATTTCTTTCGCTATTTCCCTTGATCGTTGTGTGAAACGCGCATAAAAGGTGTATATAGTACGTATAGTTTTTAATGCGCAATGATTGTTCGATTCATCTCGCCTAATTACTAGAAAAAAAATGAAATCTGACTGTTTCCTGTTCGCGGCCGCTCGGTACGGGCAGCTCTTGAAGTCACTAGGGAAATGGCGAAAATATTGGGCACCCGAAATATTTATTATATGGTTAAAAACAAATCGAAACGTGAGCGCTAAAAACTTTACAAGTGAAAAAATTATTTCTTTTCAATTGGTCCTTTCAGTAAGGTTTTAGAGATCATCGAAGAGCACCGAAAACAGCAGTCGCATTACTGTTACTGAGACTCGGAAACTTGCTCAACTGGAAAGCGTCAATATCCAACAGTAACTTTTACAACCATTGCGTGTTTTGCATCCTTCTCGTGATGCGCGAAATGTTATCAAGCGGCAACAATAAAATATATGCGTATTCTTTACATTCACATTCATATATGCATATATGTTTGATATGTATATATATCAAATGTGATATGCGATATATGATATATATATATATATATATATATATATATATATATATATATATATATATATATATATATATTCGGATGAACGTCGGTCGACGCGAGGCGAGGTGAAGTGCGAGGTTGGTTTGCTATGGGAAAACAAAATAGTAGCGCATCGATTGTACAGCGTTGTAGAATCAAATTATTTTGTGCTAAATGAATTTATGTGCGCTGAGCACTTCAGGCTGCATTTAGATATATATATATATTCGGATGAACGTCGGTCGACGCGAGGAATGGTGAAGTGCGAGGTTGGTTTGCTATGGGAAAACAAAATAGTAGCGCATCGATTGTACAGCGTTGTAGAATCAAATTATTTTGTGCTAAATGAATTTATGTGCGCTGAGCACTTCAGGCTGCATTTAGCATTTTCAAACAATGAATGCACCAAAGAACAAAACCACTTTAAGGCATTGATCTAAGCAATAAGTAAACGCAATCCGTATTCGAATACGAATAATGCAGCTGTTATATTTTAGGTGATCGTTTTGCGGAATGAAACATTCGTTTGCTAATGCGAAATTTCAGAGCATTTTAGCTAAATATTGGCCGGACACTAAAAGGCTAATTCTTCATTCCCAGTCCGTTTTTTTTTCCGGCAGCGAATCATTCTTGCAGCCATTACTGAATGGTGCACTCTCGAATTGAGAATAAACTGAGTTTCTTTGCTCTGTGAATGCAATCAGTTCCTCAAACCGATATGTAGATGATATTTAAGAAATATTATTATTAGAGCGCTTTTCAAGAACCCACTAGTGCTGCAGATGCGGTATGCTCGCGCGAAATGCTTTCCGTTGAGGCGCCATAATTTTCATCTGTTTGCTGATTGTCCTCTCCATAAACTACTGCAGTTGACTTCAATTGACTGCTACTTTCACTTACAATAAATATTTTTGATTCAGAACTGTTAAATCTTCATTCTACTTCCCTACCACCCCTTATTTTCCGAGTGTTTCCTTTGACCACGGCTGGCAGAAACCGATTAGAGAAATTTTAGCTTCAGCCATACTTTCACGGCCGTTGAAGGGATCACGTGTAAGTTGAGAGAAGGAATGTCAAAATCGAATAACTCGAGAATATCAAAATCGAATAACTTGCACAAATTTCTAATTGAGTTAAAATGAGATTAACAACTAGAGCGCAAGCGCTAACCGTACTTCTTTTGCTTGATCTCCTTGCTCAATTCGCAAAACGATTTTTCTTTCTTCTCCAGGCTAATAGTTATATTTCGCAGCAGACAGTTCTCATATCCTCCGTTATTTTCACCCCAAAGAAGGAATTTTGTTTCTCACTTCAACAAAGTTAGAAACGACGACGTTCGAATTTTTTTAAGAGGGTTTTTTTTTCCGCAATTAAAAATCACGAGCACTTCTCCACGCAGCTATGCAGCTGAATTTATATTTTCATGTGTACGCCCGAGTCGTTTCTCACTCAATGAATCCTACAGCCGCCTCTCAATGTTCTCTGGGTTTCGATTCTTTTTTGGCTTTGGCTCACTGTGTCTAGGGAAAGCTTAGGAGGATTAAAAATGCAATTATCGGAGTATGGTGTAGAAGGGGCGTGGAAAATTTAAGATTTTAGGATGCGATTTGCTCGAACTACACATTTTAAGAGCGTGCGCTGAGGCTTTTATTTCACTGCTTCACAACACCAAGTCCCATTCTCATCTTTCTAATTTAAAATTTATCCTCTCCTCCTATCATTTTGTCCTCTTTAGTTTTTTCTGATCGTTTTTGTTCCGCGGCGAAATAAACCACAAACTTATGTCTTCGAAATCATAAATGAGGTGTATGAAAAGAAGTAGGAAAATTCCCTTGTCTCCAGCGAAAATCCGATAGCAGCTGATCGCACTGAGCCTAACTGACCGCACTAAGAAAAGAAAATAAATGCGTAAAGTGTAAAACAGTGGCAACGTGCAGTCGTAAAAGGTACATGAATAGTGGACTTTGTGGCAACGATCGGCAGCAACACCGCGTTCTGCTTGAACATTTAGAAATGCGAATGCGCTGTACTACATAGACTCGCTGAAAGTTACTTTCATAACCAATGCCGAGTGCAAAAAGTACGAGTACTTTTACGAATACTTTTTGCAAACTGACAATGCTATTAACAACATGCGCACGTATTCGACCCTGTTTTATATGTACCTCCTAGCAAATGCTAACGTTGTCCGTAATCAAGATGATCGAGACCAAATCGCGAGGCACATCAAGAGTACTGCATATTGAACAGATGTGAGCAAACACATTAGACAGTCATTATCATGGTGTTAGTTAAATTTGGCTTGTGCGCATGAACTGCTGTAAAAAGAATGCGCGGTTTTGGGCGAGGAGTATTTTTATAAATTTTATCTATAAATATTATCTATGAAGGTTGACTACTTATGAGTTAGATGTCCAATTATCATTGAGAACTCTGATTAAAAGAAGGTATCATCTCGCTTCCGCCTAATTTACTCTTACAAAGTTTTGGCAAAATGATTTCTGTGCTTGAATTTTTCAGCTGTTTTTAACAGACGAGTTTTTATCAAGAAGAACTGATACACAACTGACTGAATTTCTGAATTGCTTAAACAAATATTGCTTGCATCTTATTAGCAAATCAAACAGGTGCTGTGATCTATGTGCCGAGTATGCAAGCAATAACCATAGGAGATGAAGCAGAACGACGCTCGAAAAGAAGGCTGTTTGAATGGATGAGAATGAAAAATGAAACATCTGCCATGCGCTGATCACTCGTAAAACTGCTTTTCGGCGTAACGACATTTAGAGAAAACAGCTATTCGTTTAATACATCATTCATCCAATTGCACTCGTTGCCCTCAGTTAGCGACGCTTTCGCATCCTTCTTCATCTTTTCGCCAAATGTTGCATTTCACAATTGATGCCGCCAACGGCTGTTTCAATGAATTTAAATATGAACCTCGATCGTTTGCGGATTATATCTCTCAACGAACCAAAGGGATGCGCTCAGATTCCCAGTCATTTCTATTCAACATTTTCAATTGCGATAACAAAAATCCTTCTGTATACCTCGCTTGCCTATTGACTCACTGTTTTTATTCAGTTCCTGAACTCGCATAAGCAATGTGCAATATGGCTACGTCATGTCTATACGTACGTACGTATTGTTGGCTCTCCAAGGGCACAACAATTCCAAATTGCCAGAAACACAGTAATATGATTAAAGTTTCTTTTCAGAAAATTCACCCCGAGATACGTTATCCATACCGAAATTTAAGCTCATTGATCACTTGATCGCGTTCGAGTAGACTGCGCATCAAAACAATGGAAATACAAAGATATTTCACCACCGATCGAGTCGTAAAACTCTGCATGTCGAAGATTTGTAAGACTCATAATTGGTTGGAACATGGATGCAATTACGCATAAGCTTCGTTAAATCGTTGGCAAGTGATGTAGTCGATTGGTACCAGCGAGTCGAAATGTAGAAGGATAACATTCGTGGCTGACTCTCTAGCACACTTCCAACATGTTTTTATTCATGGAAGTCCCGAACTCTTTCGTGTACCGTGAAGCGGATGGACTACGAGTACTACAGATACTGCGAAGCGGATAAACCATCTTGAGTTAACCAAAAAACGAAATTTATGCCACCGAAACATAAATATATGGCTCGTCTACGTGCAGGTTTATGAGCGTACAACTTGGAAAGTGTTGTGGATAGACGTATAAATCCAATGAGCAACCAAAGATTGGAATATGCGAAGTGTTCGATGAATCTGTTTTGATAACACTGAGTTAATACTGCGATCAAATAGAACCAGGCTTTTTTTCACGAGGCCATGCCGGTCTCTAACTATACGAATGGTATGAATTACCGAATGTTGCAAACAGAACAAACAAGCACTGGCAATAATAACAACGCGGCTATCAAGAAAAAGGATGAGTATTCAGAGCGCTAAAACCGATAGTGTGCTCACGAATTCTAAGCGATCGATTTCGATTAGACTGACTTTGCACTGGTCTTTCGCGGCTATTTTGGAAAGCTTGCTGCCTAGTTCCATAGTTTTATAAGCTACATCCAAACTAATAAGTGTCTTCACAACACTTACTGATATGTTCATGCCTCTCGTGTACGAATTTGGAGAAATTCTTCGAAGAATGCCAGACGGAAGAAGCATTTTCGACTTGCTATTTTGCCGCTAAACATGACCTCAACATTTGAAACGTGAAGGGGCTTTAATAAGGAACCCTCTGAGGGGGTAATAGACTGAATAGATGATATAATGAGAAGCACCGATTAGGGGAGTCGCATTCTCCGAATCGCAAAATTCTGAATCAGGCCATCATCGAAAAGCTTTTATTGCGCCCCCCAAACATTGCAAGGAAACCAAACTTACATTATCGATGATTTGCCCGACCGAGAGTGTGTTTGCGATATGCGAGATGTGATGTATGTTTATGCGTTTGGTGGGGGTATAGATTTGTTGTTGGGGGTAGCTGGTTCTAGAACAGAGAGCACAGCATCACCCTTCTTGAGAGAGGGTACTACCAGGCACGAGTGACCGCTCTGTTTTCTCCTCTACTCTTTGCAACGTTCACGCGCTTCAGCGAACACCTACGAGAATCTCTCGTTCGTTCCCGACCGCTATTGCGTCCGCATGTGTCTGTCTGCTCGTCTTTCAGCCGACTGGTCAAAAATCAATGCCATTTGTGAATGGATGAGACCGCCTCAGTGGATGACCATTGCGCGCGCTTGTTCGCCGCAATACAATCGGTAAACTTTTCAATTGTAACTGCACTATTCACAGCATGCCCGACTTGTCGAATTCTCCTATTTTCAGCGCTCTTTCGTTTTTATCGTGGCGTCTCGTTCGAATAAGGTGAACACTGCAGGAAAAGTGGCGCGTCTGGCGGAAGTAAAAGAGTGAGCAAAATAAGAGAAGAGAGGATGCATGACACACGTGAGAGAGTCTAACAGATATAGCAAGTAGTGACCGGTTAGACGACGAGACGTTAAATGGAAAAATGCAGCAACGAGAGAGTGCAACGAGTGCGAATTGTCACAAGGCGTTCCGTACTCGATTTGCTTGTCGTCTGCTCGGAAGCTTAAGCAAGCAAAAGGGGGTCGGGGGGAGGGGGGATGGCCTTTCCAATTTGCTGGTTCTGGGATTGTTTTTTTCTTCTGCAAGTTTAATTCAGTAAACTGCGACGAAAACGCTCCGAAATTATTAGAAAAAATTATTCTGAATAGTGCAACGAAACCGAAAGACTGCATTAAATTGCAGCGAACAGAAATTGCGACGATTGGAAATTGTACTGAATCCCAACGAACAGGAAATTAAACTGCATTAAAATGAGGTGAACAATCTTTTTTGTATTATCTTTTGCATTGACTTTGTATCAGCTTCGTACTGTCGTTAAGGTAATCCTTGCCTATCGATTAAAGAAAAGATTCGATTCGATCTCAACTCGAGATCGAAAATGCGACGGGGTTGTCTGGAACCTAAAGTTGAGCTCTTTATCCCTGGAAGCAAAAATCACAGCTTTTAGCACGGCGCCTAGCTGTAAATATTTTCTACAGAAATCCACCGAGGAATTATTTTAAAAAAGTTTGGACAAGTGATGTTTTCAAATTTGTCGGTGAATTCACTGAATGTTTTCGTCGAAAATTGAATTGCCTCTCAGCAAATCAGTTTTTAAGAGGCTGCCGTTGAATTTCGGTCATCGAGTTCTTGAGTGCGATCGTGGCTGGCATCCAGGTCATTAATTTGTTTCAGCAACTAGTGTAAATCTGTACTTGCCCAAAACTCATAACACTTTTAAGAAGGAAATCGATATTATCAAAGTTGAAAGCATGTGTTGTTAGTCAGTCTTTCTTGTGAACACCAAATTATTACATTGAACATTGATGTCATTGGAAATGACTCGATTCTTACTGCAAAGCAGATATCGGTCGTATGCCATATCCGCACGACGATTCGACTTAGTTTAGTGGATCACTGCTGCCGACTGATGAAATGCTGATGCTTTAGAGTGAAGCCAGGCTAATGCCATAAGCATGTTGTGTAGCTGCCGTGGCGCAATTAAGAGTACATTGCGGCGATATGCAAATTCTTTCCCCTTCCCCAACTGCCATTCTGTTGTTTGTGTGTGTGTGTGTATGTGTGTGTGTTTGTGTCTATGTGTACTGGCCAGCAGCTTTGCACGGTGCCAACCCGTGATGGTCACTACCGAGCGCTGCCCTTCAGTCTGACCTACTTTAACGAAACATCCGCCTACGCCAATCCAATAGCCACACTTCACTGCTAAGCTTTTCAGCTAAAATCAAATAGCTAATCATTTACGAATGTCTGCGACTGGAATACAACAAAACCAAACGAACAGCTTTACAAAACAAGAAATTGATGGTTAGTTTATTTTGCGATTAAAATCTTGGAAACCACTCAGATGCAGGAATTAAACGATCTTTTCAGTTTTGCTTTGAAAAATATATTTCAGCGAATGAGTGGCAGATTTTAAAAAAAAAATTATTTTAATCATGTAACTTCTGTGCCTCTCAGCCACTATATTTTGATATAAAGGAGTCAAGATGTATTACGAATGAGCTGCAGTACTTTGAACGTTCTTCGCAAACAGGATTCTTGCCGCCTTCGTCATCTCGGGTATATATCAAAGGCAAACCTTCAAGCGTTCCTCTTCCCCGATCATTGTAGCCAAAAGTCAAAATCTGAAACTGATTGGTGTTGCTCACGAATCATAAAATATAGAAAGCCATGCATTGATTATAAGTCAAAATCAATGGGAATGTGGCATACGATTTACGAGAGCTTATTACGATTTGAAGGGCATCATTTGGTAAAAAGAATTTTTTTTGGGGGGGAGGGGGGTGGGGGACCTAAGTTGAAAACATTTCAAAACATCACAGCCAACAGAAACCTCGAAGCTTCCAAGAGGATGGACGTTAATACTGTTAGCAGAAACGTTCCTGACCGTTCTGAAACTAATGCAGTCAACATCACATGATACATGATATGTGATGTATGTTGCAATTAGAAGAAAAAACGACTTGCATAGGATGATAAAGTAAGAATGCCATCGCCGATTTATGAGAAGGTCGAGAGCCGAAACACCTGTTAAAATTAGTGAGGCATAAGGGAGCATACAAATGGGTCACCAACCAGGCTGGGGACAGGCGTTTAGACTTGCGTTGTGATGAAGTTTCAAGCTGTTGTTGTTTTTTATGAAGCTCAACTTAGATGAACTTAGAATGAAATGATGAGTGGATTATCTGCAAATATAATTTCAAAAAACAAATGTGATGCTTGCGCGCATTTTTTTTCAGCAGTTAATCTGCTTGTTATTAATGTTCTATAGAGGCAATGACACTACTTCTTAAATGCGCTGTTTCCTTCCCGAAAAAACGATCGTTAAGCGAACTCAACTACGGAAGGATGATTGCCAAACAGACTATATAAGAGCAACACACTTCTTCGCTCATCGTTTCAGGAACAATTACTGGACTATGTAAGACTAAGGGAATACGCTAATGTTGAATAGCAGATGGCAAAAAAAAAATTGATATACAAGTAATAACAGTTGAAATGGCATTCATCCTAAACAGACGGGTAGAGAGACGGTGGGACAGCGGTTAGCCCACAGGAGATGGGGATAATTTATAGACGCAATCGGTGAGGCATAATCAGAGGAGAGAATCGAGCCAGCGAAGGATCGTCATTATGATATGCATGCTAAAGCGCACCTTTTCTGAGATTGTTGATGTGCATGTCGATGTGAGAGCGAGTGGATCGTTTCAGCGTAGGTATCGATCAGCTTCAGCCATCAAAGGAAAAATATCTTTTACTTGAGGAGCAAAATGAGGCTCAGTATGCTGGAACATCTCACCTTATGTAGCATCAAACTGCGCATCGATGTTCTTAGAAAAGCCACATTCTAGCATCCTTATCATAGTCAATATTTCTAATTCTTTTCGAGATTACGCTGTTTTGTTAATACAAACACGCATTGCTTGGCCAGTTCATAGACAAATAAGTTTGCAACTAAAGCAACCAGTCAAACAGATGACCCCGTTCATGATGACTGCTTCGCTATAAATCAAAAATGTTATATCGGCGAAATGGTTCCAAAGCGTTTGCTACTTTTGACCAGCACCGTCCGTCCCCACGGATGCACTCAATAATGAGGTCACGATGAGCGATAACGACGGAATAGCATTTTCGTGAAAACCTATGCGAAGGAAAGAAAGACGTCTCGATTAAAACTCAAATCTGGTTAGGGATCGAGTTATAGAATACAAAATCTGACAGCAGTTCAATGGCAAAGTTTTCAAGGTTCATATGAAAAGGTGTTTGTGATTCAATAAAGTTCTGTTTGACAAGCATCTTTGACCACCCGGCTTATCGTATAAAAAAGCGAAGGTTTGGCCTCCGGGTAAGAGTCGCTGCATCACAGGAATTTCGTCGAGGGTGGAAAACGCTCCCCTGCTGCCTCCGAAGAATGAGATGACGGTATTACTTGGGATCAACCGACGAAAGACATCACCACCGCATTACCACTACTTGAAGCGAACTTTAGCGAAAATTGTACGGACAATTGGGTTTCTTGGCATGTTTTCATTCACAGAGGGCACTACTGCGTCTACGCATATAACGTCCGGGTGTGCATCTCTGTTTGCTTGGTATTTTCAGCTCCGGAAAAGGCAAAACTGGATGCATAATAACTGTTCGGGGAACTACACTTTTTCCATACTTAATTTCAAATTGACTCAATGACTATAGTGAGAGTCGAAAGCATTTTCTTTTTTTTGCAACGGATCCCACAATCTGTCATAAACGAATGAGAGGAGTTCTCCACATACGTGAAATTTCAGTGAATAATTAGAGGGGGAAAGCTCAGGTAGTTGTAATTAGGAAAGAAAGAGCAAGAACAATAAGAGGAAGTAACAACAGTAACTGAGTAGGTTAGTAACGGCTGATAAACGGAAACTGTATAACGAGGAAAAAAATATCGAAAGAGTTAAACAGTAAATCAAGAAACTAACAATGGATGGGTGCTGTAACATGGACGGACAACGAGGCGTAAAGGGATGCGAACCAAATGCGAGTTACATTGGAACAACGTGATGTGCGAGTGTGTTGCATGCGTTCAAGGCACTGTAAGCGAAGTGCAATACATTGCTTTTGCGCACTATATATGAAGCGCACTATCAGATTCGCTCTTCACCTCTAGTAGCACTACTTACATTTTCGAAATGCTCGTTCATGTTTATCTCAAAGCGAATGAGGAAATTTTGGACAATTACCTAGTGGATCTGCGAAAGATGCAACTTCAGCGCATTAGAGTTAAAGGGTTAAACTTTGCTTTTCGCTCTGCATATGTCAACGGCATCAGATAAAGTCTGAATACGAAGAAAATCCGTTTAGAGAACCTCCGCGCAGTTAATAACACAAAGAAGCCCATGTAACACGGGATAGCTTGTTAACCAGCAACACCACCCGACTATCGACGAAGCTTTGTCATAGCGGCGTTTTTCACTCCTGCAACTTCACGTGATTTCCGTTCGAAATGTTTCACGCCTTCTCATCAGCGCCACCTCCAAAACACCAGTGAACCAAAAAAACCTCTGCATGTCATCAAGCACGATTATACTGTGCATATAGAACGGTGAGGACACTAAGGAACAATATAGGACAAACGGATGAAAATCTGTGGTGTGCAAAGGTTAAGCGTGCAAAAGACGTGCAGAAATAGGTTAGGTCATGCATTAGAACCATGTCGACGGATGAGAAATTTAGCAGCATTAACTTAAAGAGCTTGGAGAATCAATCGAATCATCTATGCACGAAAGAAACGGAGTTGAGCTGGAACTCATCGTTGCCGCATATCCAAAGCAACAGTTTTATAGGCAAACAAATACGACACATTACCTGCATGCACAGTCGACAGCCATGGCGACTCCTTGATATGGCCAGCTGAGGAAGCACCAGTATTTCATAATCCGACTTGTCTCAGCACTTTTAATTTTCCCAAAAAAGTATAAAGTTCAAAAATGAACTATAACGCTGCTTCGATAACAACGTGATTCCCGTAGCGAACATAGCTAACCATGTAATTTGAAATCGCCTTGGTAAGGACTCAATGCAATTCAAGCACAATGCTGCAAGTGCATTGGTATGATTCACCAAGTCGAATCTGCTCTTATTGGATTTCGCTTTACAAGAAAGGGCCGAAAGTTTTTTGCGACATGCGCCCTTTCCGATCATGTGAGCATTTACCGATCGTTTCCTTTGCAACAAATTGGGGCGTTCCCTCTGCTTTCTCGAAATTGTCCCTCATATTCACTGCTCTCATATTTATCATTTATTCGGTGGTTATCTTCGCTTTCACGCTTATATTTGCTTCGCATGTTTGAGTGCTTTGAACGTTCTGTTGTATCCCACCATCCATTTCGTATGGATCAGAAATGCAGCGGTGTCATACAAACACATTTCCAAGACAACACTTTATTTACAGTAATGTCACAACTGAAATATA
This sequence comes from Toxocara canis, assembly GCA_000803305.1. Lineage (NCBI taxonomy): Eukaryota > Metazoa > Nematoda > Chromadorea > Rhabditida > Toxocaridae > Toxocara > Toxocara canis. Next base: position 181,374 of record JPKZ01001921.1, read on the forward strand.
GAGCATCGCATTGCCACTGGCGAGTCAGCTCATGAAAAGGGCGTTTTAGCGAAGAGTGATCGAAACCGGAAAGTGTTCCTCTCATTGTTTTCTTCCATCCAACGTAAATGTCTGGGGAATGAAAAACGAGTTCGATTGCTTGT
>JPKZ01001922.1:0-11835 GCA_000803305.1 Toxocara canis
GCAAGGCGGAGTGGGGGGAGGTTGCTGGGGTAGTTAGGGTGGGAATAGATAAGGGTTTGGAAGCCATGAGTACAGTAAGCGGTTTCAACACTCCACAACTATCCAAATTCATAAGCAAAACTCAACCAAACAAGAACAGCGAAGAGGAAAAACTATGCATGAATGTACTATTCCGGAACAAATTGCAAAAATTCATTGTCCGCAAAATCGGTAAAACACGGTTCGTCTCTGCGTTGATTGGCAAAACCATCGTAGCCGCATTTCCGGCGGCCACTTTCCGGATTTCGACAGTGGCGTTGTGTGGTGAGACTTCCAGCAAAAAAAGACGCACATTATAGCTAACTACTATGTGGAAGTCAACTAACGTTTAAGAGCCCTGAGTAGTGAGATTCTCGGACACTAAACCGTCCGAGTAGCGAGATTCTCGGACACCAAACTGTTCAAGTAACGAGATTCTCGGACACCAAACTGTTCAAGTAACGAGATTCTCGGACACCAAACTGTTCGAGTAACGAGATTCTCGGACACCAAACTGTTCCAGTAGCGAGATTCTCGGACACCAAACTGTTCGAGTAACGAGATTCTCGGACACCAAACTGTTCCAGTAGCGAGATTCTCGGACACCAAACTGTCCGAGCAACGAGATTCTCGGACACTAGACTGTCCAAGTACTGAGATTCCCGGACTCTTAAACTGTCCGAGTACCGAGATTCTCGGACACTGAACTGTTCGAGTGCCGAGATTCTCGGAGGCTACATGAGTATCGCTGCGTAATAGCGATCGTCAAGCGACTTTTCGCGGGGAGGATTGCTATTCATTATGTTATTTTGTACGAGCAAGAACTGATCGCTAGATGATGTCAGGATACGGGTGCAGAGAATCGACGATCGACGGGAATACGGATCGCTCAGTTTTTGGCCAAATGCTGGTTTCCTCAAAAGTTTCGAACACAAACGCGGGAAGCTAAAAGGAAAGGATTTTGGTAGAGGGGTACTAGCGGTAGGGATGGAATAATTATGCTAGCAATATATTCTCCTCTCCCCAACCCCCCTCCCTCCCCCCTCCTTCCCTCTGAATCATTGAACGACGAATTTCAATCTCATTGTATAATACTTTTTGCGACTAACATTTCAAACTTCTTCATAATTTGAACTCAGCAAAATCGGCAACCTCATTCGATAAGGCAATCTCATACAACATTCTTGTGGTTGATTTCTGACGTAATTTTTCATGCCATCACGATCCGTGCGTAAAATTGCAAGCGGCGGCATGAAACGATCGCCGATTGCATTGCTTATCGTTTCAGCAATGCTTGTCTTTTAGCGTACCTTAGATCTTATCAAAACACTCATATCGATACCAATTCAGTAATCGCCTAGGATTGAAACGGCTATCAAAAACTTCTATAAACTAGTATAAATCACTCTATCGTATAGAAGAGTGCTGTACACTGCAATAAGACTACTTTACATAGCACTCCATTGTTACCGTCTCTGCGGTCATTAACGTCTTAAAGTATACACTTTATCAATTAAATTCTACTATATATGCTTAATGCATACAGAAATCACGTCATCATATACGTCGTTCGTAGATATTCGCAGTTGCAGCAGTCCGCGATAGGTCTTAGAGTGTTTTTCTTATGGATATCGTAATATTATTATAATCCAACCAGTAATCCTTGAGTAGTACAGTATTGCGCATTTGGCATTATGAAGAATATCGTTCAAGTAACGAGATTCTCGGACACCAAACTGTTCAATCATCGAGATTCTCGGACACTAAACCGTCCGAGTAGCGAGATTCTCGGACACTAAACTGTCCGAGTAGCGAGATTCTCGGACACCAAACTGTTCAAGTAACGAGATTCTCGGACACCAAACTGTTCAATCATCGAGATTCTCGGACACTAAACCGTCCGAGTAGCGAGATTCTCGGACACTAAACTGTCCGAGTAGCGAGATTCTCGGACACCAAACTGTTCAAGTAACGAGATTCTCGGACACTAAACTGTCCGAGTAGCGAGATCCCCGGACACCAAACTGTCCGAGTAGCGAGATTCTCGGACACCAAACTGTTCGAGTAACGAGATTCTCGGACACCAAACTGTTCCAGTAGCGAGATTCTCGGACACCAAACTGTCCGAGCAACGAGATTCTCGGACACTAGACTGTCCAAGTACTGAGATTCCCGGACTCTTAAACTGTCCGAGTACCGAGATTCTCGGACACTGAACTGTTCGAGTGCCGAGATTCTCGGAGGCTACATGAGTATCGCTGCGTAATAGCGATCGTCAAGCGACTTTTCGCGGGGAGGATTGCTATTCATTATGTTATTTTGTACGAGCAAGAACTGATCGCTAGATGATGTCAGGATACGGGTGCAGAGAATCGACGATCGACGGGAATACGGATCGCTCAGTTTTTGGCCAAATGCTGGTTTCCTCAAAAGTTTCGAACACAAACGCGGGAAGCTAAAAGGAAAGGATTTTGGTAGAGGGGTACTAGCGGTAGGGATGGAATAATTATGCTAGCAATATATTCTCCTCTCCCCAACCCCCCTCCCTCCCCCCTCCTTCCCTCTGAATCATTGAACGACGAATTTCAATCTCATTGTATAATACTTTTTGCGACTAACATTTCAAACTTCTTCATAATTTGAACTCAGCAAAATCGGCAACCTCATTCGATAAGGCAATCTCATACAACATTCTTGTGGTTGATTTCTGACGTAATTTTTCATGCCATCACGATCCGTGCGTAAAATTGCAAGCGGCGGCATGAAACGATCGCCGATTGCATTGCTTATCGTTTCAGCAATGCTTGTCTTTTAGCGTACCTTAGATCTTATCAAAACACTCATATCGATACCAATTCAGTAATCGCCTAGGATTGAAACGGCTATCAAAAACTTCTATAAACTAGTATAAATCACTCTATCGTATAGAAGAGTGCTGTACACTGCAATAAGACTACTTTACATAGCACTCCATTGTTACCGTCTCTGCGGTCATTAACGTCTTAAAGTATACACTTTATCAATTAAATTCTACTATATATGCTTAATGCATACAGAAATCACGTCATCATATACGTCGTTCGTAGATATTCGCAGTTGCAGCAGTCCGCGATAGGTCTTAGAGTGTTTTTCTTATGGATATCGTAATATTATTATAATCCAACCAGTAATCCTTGAGTAGTACAGTATTGCGCATTTGGCATTATGAAGAATATCGTCGACGAATGGAATCGGCCAGTAATTAAGATTTTGCATAAATCTAAGGGTCGGTTGATATTTCATACTTTTCAGTTTTCGGAGACTATTTTCAAATGCATAATAATTAAGCCTTTAAAATATTAAAGTTTTTAAATTAAGTAAGCTTTAAAGTTATTAATCATTAAATCATTAGAGACATTTAGAAAGCGTCTTTAAAACACCGTTAAAGTTTTTTTTTATAAACTGATAGAGAAATCTGTTGAATTATTTATTGATCACTGGGCGTTTAATCCTGAATGTGACGCATTGAGAAATAAAAGAATTTTTTTTAAATGACTGTAAGGCACTTTATGGTAGTTGTTGCGATTTGTAGTTTTGTTAACTGATGAAACGTTTATTGTGCATAGGTGGTGACTGACTCAACGTGAAGACTGATTACAAAAAACTTTAAGTGTAACACACCTTTTGTGCGAACACTTACGAAAACCTGTTACCTCAACGACTCACATCATTTCTATGTGTCAAACCTTAAAGGGGTTTATTGCTTGAATGAGTTGCGCCCTCTTGAATGATCCTTTAAAAACTTGAAGAACTTGAATACTTAAAAACTTGAAAAACTTGAATAAACCGCATTACGAAAACTGAGATAATATGCATATTTACAACAAATAAAGTAAACATTGTTTAGTAAAAGAAAAAAAACTGAATTTTCTACTTGTCTTTTTTTGCAATTTTCTTTAAGCATTTTATTTTATGCATATATTCTTCGTTTATTTCTTTTCTTCGAATTTCACGTACAAAAGCTGTGTGAGAGAATTTGCGTTTCCTTTCAAAAATATTAGAACACCAACCAAAATGCATTCAGAAATTGTAACTTTAATTGTTACATATTGTAATCAGAACTATACAAATCGATATTCGATTGTATATCCGATTCCCGAAATTTGGGAAAAAACCAACTAGAGAACTCTAAATAAAGAAATATTTTCGGAAACATAAGGGAAAAAATCGTGGAATTTAACTGAAGTAAAATATTACGGAGTAGAACAACTAGAAGCCAACTGTTTGATGCAATAAGTAAACGTAAAACTATTGCAGAGTTAATTCAGTACGTTTGAACGATAAACTATTCCTATGAAATGACGCCATATTGTTAGAAAATCTCACGATACTCAATGATATTTTTCTCACGGCTGCTGATCGAAAGAAATGATCCGATCGGCCTGTAACGCATATTTTGTTGAGAAAGTGCTCGAGAGAATTAAGCGAAACAAAGATCGTTGAATTAATTGAAGCACTAATTAAGACGATCAAGCCGAGCAAATATTTACGTTTAAATTTTTCCAATTTACTTCATGCGAAAAATTTTTCAAAATGGAAAAAATTAAAACAACCTTCATCCATCAATTTGCTTGGCGCAACAAGAGCAGTTGAATCTCTTTTTCTTTTAATTTTTTTTTGTTCTCGCTTATATTTCTATGCGCTTATCAACTAAAATGCTTAATTAAATGCTTTAAGACGTTCGTTCGATATGAAGCGGCTTCTTTTAATCATTAATTAATTAGTATACAAATATTAATTTTTATCATCGAATACAAGGAAAGAGGGGTCAAGAGCATCTTCATAAAAACAATTACCACGAATCTTTTTGTATTGTGAAAACGCAAAGGTTCAAAAGAAATTAGCATACACCTTAATGGAATGGGAGAAAAAAAAACCTCGAAAACGACGTGTACTATTGGTTTGGGAAAACAAGTTTTGATGGGCATGCAACAAAACTGCATCCCCACTATTGCATTGCAGTCATCGTTTGTACGCTTTGCACTCATCTCTTTGAGCGTTGAAAACCGTTTTCCTTTTTTTTCGGGTAAAATTTTCTTTTATTTTTGGTAAAAATGATGAGAAAAATGCATAAAGGGAATGTGAAGAGAAAAACTGAATAGGGAGAGAAAAATTAGCACTGCTATAAAAGCACAATTAAGAAAGGAATAAAAATAAATGAGTGTTTTTTTATTTAAAAACACGCATTTATTTTATTCCTTTTTACGTATCAAGTACAAACAACAGACAAAAACCCTCCTCCATTTGCGATCCTTTTTGCGATGGTTGCCGTCTATTCAAGCTGTTATATAATGTATAACTATTTATCGATACAATTTCTGCATATATGTACATTCTAGATTCACACATTGCATTTTTTAATGTAAGGAATTAAACGAAAGAAATACTATAGCAACTCATGGAGGGGTCATTGAAGGAGAAATGGGGGACTCGCTGAACGCTGTTCATAAACTTTAGTGCTTTCACAATTTAATGAGGAAGTACTCAAGACGGAGCTCATATTCTAGACAGAAGCTCTAAGGAGCAATTGCTTCGAGCAATTTGATGAAATTAATTAGTTCGAAATATCATCGACAATAAATTAGTTAAAAATATCATCGACATTCGCTGCTATTTGCCGTAAAATATTTGAGAAGAGAATCTCTACGATATTTGGATGGCCTTTCCGGGGAAAAATTTACCCTTACGGGAAAAATCTACTTATATTCGCACATTTCACGCAAATTTCATTGCATATTTCGATGAAGAACTGTATAGAACTGTAATTGAAATATGAAAAAATTTTTAATATTGTAGATCGCTGCCATAAAAATAGTAAGCAAGTTTATTGATTGCCGAACATTTGATTCAATAAAAATCATTTATTATTAATATGAAAACTTAATTTTTTGAAACAATACGAGTATTGCAGTTGAACAGATATACAAACAATTAGATATCCACCATCCAGTTTTGAGCTTGCTGACGCAAATCGAAAATACAATCTAAAAATCTAACAAGCATTACCATAGTGGAGAGGAACTATAAGCGCAAAACAGCGTCGTATAAATCATTTTCGTTTTTGCCAACATAAACAATAATTTTGCTAATTGTTCGACTATGAGGGCAATAAAGTTTATATTCTAGAAAAATAAGCATTGAAAATATGGCCGATCAATTAATTAATTGCTAACGACAATAATTCACATCGTTTTCTTTATAGCTAGTAATCAGTCAATTAATCGTCGCATAATTAGCTAACAGAATGAATATAGCAATTATGATATGACGAAATTTAATAAATGATTCAAATTAGGGAAAAATTTCGTTTTGAATCATAACGAATGACTAATGGAAAGATTTATAAAAGAAGAAACAATACATTCGATTCGTATAAACGAATTTTTTATTTTCGACGATTTCGTTTGATCGATTTAACGAACATTACGATTGGGCATAAAACTTGCTCGAATCGTTTTGATTATGCGGCAAAAAGCTTAAAAAGTTGAGAAAATTGTTCGAAAAAATTCAAAAGATAATTTTTTTTTCGTTCTTTGCATAAAAAACGAAAAAAAATCAGAAAAAGAGCGGAAATATTTTTAAAAAAAAATTTAAGATAAAAATTTAGTAGCTGAATTTATTGAAGAAATTTGAGACAGGCGATGCAATCGTTAGAAAACGGAAATGCCTTGTCGAAATTTTTGAGGAATTCGAACCGACAGTTATCCAAAAATTGATCGAATACTAACGTATGTGTATGCTATATTTAGCGAATATCATCGCTCTTCATTTTATCATTTGTTAGTTAATAGTGATTAAAACTTTAAGCATAAAACGCATTAAAAAACTAGTCATAACAACGGAAAGATGTTAGAATAACACATCTATATGTTAACTTTAAGCATAAAACGCATTAAAAAACTAGTCATAACAACGGAAAGATGTTAGAATAACACATCTATATGTTAACTTTAAGCATAAAACGCATTAAAAAACTAGTCATAACAACGGAAAGATGTTAGAATAACACATCTATATGTTAACTTTAAGCATAAAACGCATTAAAAAACTAGTCATAACAACGGAAAGATGTTAGAATAACACATCTATATGTTAAATGTCACGCACATATACGTACTTCTTGTGCATATTAAAAGAGCAAGGCAAATGTACGATCACCTACGCACAGCTAAGAAATTTAGTTTTAGGAAACTCTAATGATTTTACCACGTAATCGGCCGCAAAACGACAGATTATCTTGGCTTTTCTCTCATGCAATTTTCGATATTATGTTCAGCGAACAGATTTATCAGTTACCTAGAGCGTACTTCCCGACTAATTCAACTGATTAAATTGTAGCCAGTATTTTGATCGCAATGCATGTTTCTGATCGATTATCAAAGATGACGATAAGCAAATAAAATCTGATAAGATGATAAGCAAAATGATAAGCAAATAAGTTCTATATAGTGAAATTGAAAAGCTATATATATATATATATGTATATATATATATGTATATAATAATATATGTATATATATACGCGTATATTCATATATATGTATATACGCGTATATTCATATATTTGTTTGTGTACACTGAACGCAGAAATAGATGTGCATTGAACAGATCAAGAAATCGTCGTACGCACTTTCTTGGCGTAGCACATTGATTTGGTGACACTGCGAATGGGATGGCGTCCTATTTTCGCTAACTAGTTCATGAGCCATTCTTTGCCCATCAGTTTCCCTTACTTCATTCTCATCACTTCTTCGATCATCTTCGCAAATAATCACTGATAATCTTAAAATGGATAATACTCAAATATTTGTATGCCAAAGATGGAAAGAAGACAACAATTCAATAGGCGCAAGACAGAAAAAAAATAGAAAACAACAAAACTGAAAATTTTCAAAATTTGCCGACAACAATATTTATTTAGTTAGTTTATTACGCATGAGTAGTATATAAGACCTTTATATCAAGCTTTGAAAGAAATTTTCGTAGTGAGCTAAATTAGCTGAATATACGAATTGCACATTTAAATGCAATAAATCGTAACGGAAAGAAAACGGTTATTTTGGCCGATAATATAGAATTTTTCTGAAAAGTTAGCAGCAAGAATATCAGAACATTTTGGGTTACGTCAGGAGGAAAGCAATTGAGTTACAGGCTAAATGCCGTCGATGTGAACTTGGTGGGACAAAAACAAACTCAGTGATAAGACCAAAGAAAAGTTTGATGCGGAAAATTAGAGAGATCAACCGACTAATCGGCTTCATCAATTGATAAGTGCTATTTCACATACAACTCTGGCCATACTCCTGCAAACTTTGTTGCGTGTTGTTGCACTACGCGTCTAACAAGGTCATTCATGTAGCACCGCAGGAAATCATTTCTGACTGTCAGTTTATATTAAATGTACCAAATATTCCTGCGTGCCCGTCTGTTTACTAGGGAATTTGCTGGCTAACGTCTCAAAGACGTGGGCAAATTAATTGCTTAATTAATTACTTCTTTTTACGCCAAATAAAGTCCCCACCCCCTTCTCTTCAAAAATCCTCCTTCTGTACATTCCTCCTCTCGGTTTAAGCAAACTAAATATTCTCCCCTCTTGAAATAGCCTTTCCACCTCTCAAAAATACTTCGAAATTGTAACGATTGCGATACGTCGACATAACCTCAATTTCGATGAAATCCCTCACCCCTCCAATACGCTACCAATCTGATCGCTTCGAAGACTTTGTTCGTTGTAAGAATCCGATAATTGAACAATACCACTTATGCTTCATATGCTTAATTTAATGAGCGGTATGGGCTGGTGAAAGGACGCATTGTATAATTAATTAAGTTGCCGTTGTGCATCTTTGAGTAACATAAGAATGCTTTAAATTAAATCACATAAATGAAAGTTTACTCAACGATAATAGAATTACTATACTTGAAAATACCTATTATTTGGCAATGAATGGCAACTATCCGATTGTATCACCTAAGATGTGATATGCTCTCTTCGATGAGGAACATTGAAAAAAAACGTAAACTTTAGAGTTATTTTACAGTCGAAACTTTCATAGGCCAATATAATCAATCCTCTGAATTATTGTTATTTCGTTTATTTTGATATAACCGAACTGAACGAATATCATTATTGAATTTGCCTATCTTAAATGAGAGAATATCTACGCGTAAATCGATTCTCTCGAAAATTCTATCGATAACTATTCTATCAAATTCGATTAGTTTTCGACTCTATCGAAAACTAATCGAATTTGGACTCAACAAAATTTGTCCAACTTCCTAGAAATATTAAAAATTTGAGAGTTTCAATTGAGATTTTAGTAAAGTAAGCGAGGAGAAAGCTATGGTAATATGTGTGTTGACGTCAATGTACCATAAGGGAATCGGAAATCAAGAAAACACAGCCGGCTGTGCGTGCAGTTAAACTAAATTTCATTGCACAGTGCTTGTGCACAATGGCCATCATACCATTACGTTACGATTAGATCGCCGCATGCACTAGCGAAAAAAAATTAAATTGTTTGTTGAAGGACGTGCCAAGTTGTCTACGCTTCCCCATATCATTTCCCGGGTAAATAATATGGGTAATTGAGGGTTAAAGTGAAATCTAAACTTAAAATGAGTTCGATTAATCGCAAATAATACAACAATTATTGTTAAAAAGTTGTACACGAACTGTTCAACGAGTAAGTTGCACCTAACGAAACGGGCGTATAACCAACCGCTGCAGAGGGAGCGAAAGAGAACTGTGCGCGAAACGTTTCGATATTTCTACGACCTTCAATGGTTTTCGACAGCCGTTTGGTTCGTTCGAATCGATGTTGTGTTGGTGCAACGGCGACACGTCAGCGTTGAGAGGTTGACTGCGGTAACGAACTGCATCCAACGACAACACTCTCACCCCCGTTGGATGCCCACCATAACCCATTACGTACCTACTATGTTTGCCGGTTGATCGAACCTTCTTTCTCTATCATTTGTCGTTCTCTTTTTTGAAGTTGTACGCTCCCCCTCTCAACATACAATATCAAGTAGCCACTTCTCTTTCTCATTCTTTTGAACAACGAAACCAGTGAAACATTAACCAGTGTAAAAACGGTTCGTTTTGCACAACACCCCCAATTCGCTATATGCACAAATGGCGATGTACCCTTATGGGATTTGATGCCGCAGTTAATTATTTAATACAATCTTTTGCAAGAAGTTAGTCGAACCTGAAGTTTGGGACATTCTCAACTTTTGCATACTTGAAATTTGTAAAATGCATTATGTCATTGTCACGTCTGTACCTAACGATGTGTATACCCAGCAGCCCAGTACATTTATCCTAAGGGTTAATGAAGCCAGACTTACTAAATTTGATAGGTACAATCTGTACTTCAGAGCAGTCCTCTGTAACGAACTCAGTTTATCGATCTGGGAATAACCTTTTAAGGGCTATGAAAACTTTGCTTGCATTTTTGGCCGATCGGATTGCGTACTTCACCAAGTGGGTCATAGAAAAACGAATCTTTAATAGATGATTTGTACGAGCACAAAATCTGAATATTTGCCCTTTTCGAAGACCGGCTAGTTTGATCGCGTATCGCGCTAGGTCTTCGACAAGCGATCCGATTTGATCACATTATGATAGGTATGATCTTTAGACAAAGTAAAACGGTGCACATATATATACATTGATTGGCAGTATAACAAGATACGTATGTAAATAATACAGCAATTAAAGTAATGAGTCGTCGGCGATTAAGGCATATTGATGCTTGATACTTAAAATTTTGTACCAATTTATCTTTCAGATCCAATTTCAGTTTGCCTTCAATTATCGTTTCAAGATTCAGTTCGGCTATGAAATCGTTGTTTGAGCAAATGCTTCAGTGCAACAACGAAAGGTCAATAAGGAACTCTTGTACTCAATATTGTTGCTCTTGATAATGCTGCGCTCTATATAGCTTAGCGATTTTGCATGAATTCTGCATAAAATTTTGCATGATTTTGCATGATTTTGCATAAAATTTTGCATGGTTTTGCATGAGTGCTTTTGCAAAGTCGAATTTATCAAAACAATAAAAATAATGTGAAAAGTTCATTGTAGACTTTTGAAAATGATTCTGAAACCTTTATAATGTTTTTTTTTCAGTCCTCATGTACTGTATTCGACCGTCTTGCAATGAGCCAATGCAAACTAGTACAGAATATAAGTTCAAAAAGAAATAATGCATGCATATGAATTTTTGAAAGATTCAGGACAATGTATGGAACAACACACACCGATGCTCCGAGGAAGGGTATGCACTAAGGCATTCTTTTCTGCGGTAGTTGCATTTTGACTGGTCAAAAATGACCTACCTGTTTTATGGTTTATGGACTTTTCGTTTCCGAGGAGATGTTACTTTTCGATGATAATTCAAAATAATTTTATGAAGTGTTTATAGTTTTGGAAACGGACTGATCCGCACAAATTTCCTGACTGTTCCCGTTTGGCTTACTTGGTTATTGATAATCGTGTTCCTTCTGATCTTTTCTTGCATTTCTTTTTATGCAGTGAATTGTTTTATTTCGAGCATATGTTAATGGTATTACTAATAATAACCGTCTCAGTAACGTTGTCTATGGTGCCTACTTTGAGGTGTAGGCACTCGAGTCATCATATAGCCATTTAGAGCAGCCTAAGCTTCAACATTAGTAGGCTCACCAAATGCCACGCTGTAGTGGGTCGTTTCACGCCTTTACGATCCGGAATTGCAATTTTACAATCTCTTTCAAAAGAAAACGGATTGG
>JPKZ01001923.1:6118-18834 GCA_000803305.1 Toxocara canis
CCTCCGTATGCCATTCACCCATTCCCCTCCCACCAAGTTTTCTTCCTGTGCGCCATCCACTATTTCTTGAGGAACAGAACCCACCAAGGTCCAGGCACCCTACAATGTTCTTCTTCATACCGGCTACTTCAGCGCATTTGCGAACGATATTGCGCTCCTTTTCGGAAATTAAAAACACCCAAACATGTTTTTAATGACTTTTGTTGGCAAATGCTGGCTACCGAGCGCATAAACAAGGTGGTGAAAGTCAAATGCACTTCTCCTTCCCATAGAATACCTTCCCCGCCAACAATGTTATAGTTTCCACTGTGGGTACTCTACTTAGTGTATCCAGCTAAAATCTTGATTTGCTGACCATAGCAGATAAATCCGGGCTTAGTTCGCGATCATATAGTGGTGGCTGGGACTTACACAGGTTTCGCTCAAACACTCAAAATAAGGTGAGGTGTCGTGGCGTAAAGTGACGCATACCACATTGATTTATTATCGTCTAGTTCAAATTGACACTTTTATATGAAGGTAAGGCTCGATACTTTCATCTGAAGCGGTCTGTTCTTCTTAAAATTCCTCATCACCAAAACACCAAAAAACTTGCATCCACTCTTACAGTAGAATAAATAAAATAAGAAGTCATACGCGGAAGGCTGCGGTTTGTCAGTGGAGCGGCACTGGTCAGCAATCTGCCTCATATCTGGTCCGTGTTTCGTCTCCTCATTCCCTTCCTTCTCCATTTCAGCTGCCTCTGACTCGCTTTTCGACGCTCTTTCCCGTCTAGTCGGCGCATGTCTATAATAGTAATATTTGTTGTCCAACAGTATCACCTCAGAACTTTTTTACTCAACTTTTACTTTTTTACTCAACAACAAATTTAACCAACTAACTGTGATTCCTAAAAATTAAGAAACCGTATATTTCTCGCAAAGAACAAGCCAATTCGAATGCCCTTTTGTTCATTCGAATGCCCTTTTGGACTTTTTCCTTCATATTTATTCAGGAACTTTAAAGAACCCCTTACACAGCTCGTCTACATTACGATACAGATTCACGGGTTTAAAGTTTTCGATTAGAGCACATCCGCCTTATCTCACCGCTTTATTTGAGCTCCATCATCAGTGTTGCTATACACATCTTCGGCCTCACACATAATTTTGGCCATATCGTCTACTTAATCTTTGCACATCGACAAGCGTTCTTGCTACAAGCTAACATCCCAGAAACCACCATGCCACACTTAGAGGTCCCCCTTAAGTCATAACACAATCCGACTACTTGCAGCATTATAGCTACCTGATACTAGCAAAACAGCAACCGCGCTCCAGGTTTATGTAGGTAAATGGCAGCCGCTAGCCTGTTAGCCTGAGTAGGTAAAAACTCGTCTCCTTTTATGATGAAAGAAAAATTGGTTGCGAGCAAGTCGATGTTGACTTCCTCGGTGAGTAACACAGCACAGCCCCGCGATATTGTCTTTGCATAGCTTCCCTACCATACTGACATTTCATTCGCTACATCAAGCGCAACGTCAATCTTAAAATCAATTTTAAACGCCATAAAGATGCCTGTGTAATAGTTGTGCACGAGAGATCACTTAGAACACTCAGAATAACGCTCTTCTTTAGAATTTCCTTTAAATAATATGAATGTGCAACGCCACCACCTTGTTTCTGCTTGCCAGTAACTCAAGTTTACCCAAACCCTCCCGACAACACTTGCTTTTGCATAGATTATGAGGAAACTAGCACCACAGCGTCTATAATTCCAATCAAGCCATTAGAAAGTGCTCTCAAGAATGAAACAGAGCCTAACCCATTGTTATGGGTCGTATTATCATCGGATGTAGTGCAGTTGGAGGAATGTGACTCAGAGAAGCAGTGCCGTCGAGCAGTCGCCGTCGACGGTTCGTCTTCCTCTACAACTGGACAACGTTAGTAAAAAATTCACATTGCTTCTTCCCAAACTCTATCATTCACTTAGACATTGAAGACACCGTGCGCAGAGTGCGGGTGTCGCGGTGTCGCCTCATTGCTGCATTATGAAATTCGTTTCGTTTTGGCTTATTAAAAAAAAAAAAAATGATACGGGCAAGCAATGATGAAAAAAACGATTACCACACTCCGTGCAAAATCAATCACAACGAACATATGTGGGAACAAGCTAGAAATCGGACCACGAGGGCCAGTACGACGTGCCATTCGCGCAATTAATACGACCCCTCTACAGGTGCTCTAGAAACTTCACTAAGCATGAATATTTCTACACGATAGGCGATCAAACAGTTCTTGCCAAACATTCCAATGGATTTATTCACTAATATATCAGAGGTATTCGCACAAACGGTGTCCATTACATTGAATTTCGAGTCTGCCTTCCTGCGACTCTCACTTCTCATTCACAAACTGACCCAACCAGTTATGCATACTATGTAATTGCAACAGTTCGCGTTGTACGAACCCATAATTTAGTCGAAAAATTAAACGAAAAGTCAATTACTCGATCATTGTATCTTAATCAATTACTCGATCACGCTATCTTTTTAGACGAATTCTTTCCAGTTTGCGATAACTCAACGAAATGTTTGCAAACTGTAGCCAGTTCTATTTGAGAGTTCCCAAAAGTGATCGATTAAGCTGTTCAGATTTTTTATTGTAATAAGTTTCCCAGTTTGCGAGCTGGGAGTGCTATTTGTCGTCATGTAAAACAAACAGATACATTTATAAGCACAGAGGTGGCGATCTCAAAATACGACCGCGAAGCAGCGAAAACCAATATAATGCTCCAAAAAAGAAAAAAAGGGAAGAAAGCAAGATTAAAACAGAAGTGCATGAGAAGCTCAACACACCTAGAAAAAATGGTGGCTGAGCTTCCCCCATTTCGTACTTTTATCAATCATTCCATTGGTCAGCATACGGACACATAAGTTTTACACAAGATAATATATGCGAGTGACAATGTTTGCCAATTGCAACAGTTCAGAGAGTTTATCAGATATCAAGTGGCTTTCCGCCCATTCTGCACAGAAAATTCGGGGGCAACCTGCGAATGTTCCGTGCCGTTAAGATCAGCGCAGTCTGCATCATTTCATTCGGACCCGTGACTCCTTTCATTTGCTTGTCTTAAAATCTTTGATGCCTAGCTCGATGAATACATAGAACATGGATCACATACGACTCAAAACCAATCGAAATAAACTTTCATTACAAAAGCCATTAGCACTTGCTCGATAGCATTTCGTTACCGTTAGTCGGCTGCGCGATCGGCGCCATCAACCTAAACCAGAAAACTGCAAATGAGAAAGCGCTAGGTGCTCGTTATATGCGAAATGAATAGATAAAGAACTAACTCTCAGCCGCAGCGTTCTCTGAGGATTTAGTTCTCTTGGCAGCCTCGCCGATTGGCGACTCGCAAACTCGCTTCTTCTTCTTTTCCTCGTGCCGTGCATTCACCAGTCCACCCTTGCTCTCGATCGCCTCACCCTCCTTCCTTTCGCCACCGTTCTCCCTTTCTTTTCCGTCCTCCTTTAATTAAGAAAATTTCGAAACCCAGCGTCTAACCTTTCCTCGTTCCACTGCATCGACTCTTATATACGCTCAGATCGCCATCAAACCTTACGAGTGCAAATACGAAGGCAAAGTGGTGCTATGGGGGGTTTAAAAAGGAAAAAAAGGATCAATGACAAATATGTGCTTTTAAAACAACTTTTAAATTTGCAAACATTGCCGCAATAACGTACAAAAGTCTCCTTTACATTGCGTAATTAGTCAGGCATAACAAAACGATTAGTCTAATTAAAAAATATGAAAATTTTCAAGCTCTTTTAAACAAGCAAAACCTTCGCAGCGTAGACAAAAGAACGAAGATTACGGCATAATGTAGTTGTCAAAGAAAAATTCACACAAAAAAAAGCTTTTTAATGCGCCAAGAAAAATAGAAAAGATAAAGGAGAGATAAAGCGGGAGAGAACGAGATGGACAGATACAGCTGTAGTATTCTAAAGAGCAGCATTCTCATTGTAAGGCAGGCAAACCGATTCGACTACATGAATTTCTGAGCAGCAGATCAAAAAAAGTCTCGAAAGGAATGCAGATGAATTTTCACAGGAGATTATATTCCTCTGAGTCATGTCCAAAAAAGAGTGACGCGAGAAAAAGCGAGTATAGCTGTAAGCAATCCGAAGCTAATCGGCTCACAATCTACCTATCTATCCAGCAGCTCATCCATAATATACTTCCTTCGCAACGATTACAATGGTGTCACTCATTGATGTATTATTCACATGTACCACTGAAAACAGTTTAGTTCAGTTCCCCTCTATTTTTCATGATGTTTCCTTCAGTACAAACTGTCCTTATTTTCGGTCACACTCAGAACTCATTACCCTCTGGCGGTCTTAGTTTGCAAAAGCCAAGCGCTTCCTCAATATGAATCTCCCTCTTCTGATGCAGTGAAACGCTACAATCAGCAGGTTTGAATTCAAGAGTTATGGCAATCACTTTTCGCGTTTCCTCACATTGCTGTTTCGCCTAATTGACTTTTAAAAAAAAAGTTGAACTTGAACTGATTAGAAGCAGCGCACCTCGACACCGGCGACGAACCTTTCGTGTTGCTCTCTAAGCGCGTGTAAGTCATCCAAATTAATAACTGCTTTCCCGTTTCGATCCTTTCGCAAAGCGAAGCCATATTTCTCAAGTAGCGATTCTAGTGGCATTGCCGCCTCCTCGCACAGTGCATCCTAAAATATCTACTAAATACCTGAAATGTACACCACTCTCTAATTTTTTGATAACATCGTATCAAAAGCTGATATGAAGAAGCAAAGGGCGACCCCTCCCCCCTCTCGTCCACGAAAAAAGAATCATTTTTTTCTTCGTTAAAATCTCGGAACCAACTCGCTCCTTGAAAGTCCTCTACTCTCACGAAACAAATTTTACTGATTCACAATTTTGCGGCATGTTTTCCTTAACGCACTGCTATAGACACATTTAAATTGTTCCACTACCTCCAACTATTCATTTTTTTGCGACTTCAGCTTTCCACTGCATCAGTTTACCACATCAACTCCTGCATTCTCTAAGAACTTTTCCCCTTCCTCCGCCCTACTTTTTCAGCTGATTGCGAATTGCCTCGAAATTGGACAGCAAGCTGCAGTTCACGTTTAAAGTGGTGGCCAATGGGATGGCGAGCTCATCTACGCATAACGCCACATTAAAACACTGCTGCTCAATGAGTACTAGAACGGAACGACGTGCGCAGCAACTATAAAATTTCGCAGCCTCAGCAATGATTCAAACGGGAGTAAATGCATATTTCAGAGGGACCGGTTAAAGAAAGCGATATCTTCAGTTAAAGAAAACACTGATTTTGTTCTAATGTATATGGCATTATTCTTGCTAAAGCATAACAATGACAAATGTACACAGTCAGAGTGCTGCACACACTGCTGAAACGCTAAAAAGCAGAACGCAAACTCTTGACGATCTCAAGACGAGAAAGAACGCTACTCAAGGTTACGTGGATACGACAGTATCACATCTGACCATGATCGGCCTCGAAACACATCTTACACATTTAAAAATTCACACAGTTAAAAAAAAAAACTTCTCGCTGTTTGAAGTATAGCAGAAACCGCGAGTTTTAAAAGATTTTCTGCAGTTGAAACTCTATTATAGTACCAGTCGACGCACTTCTGAATGGCGCTTTTGCCTTGGCACGATGACGAGATCTGGTCTGGCCCTTATCTACGCTCTACAAAGACCACGTGCGCTAGCGACGGAACTATGGAACTACTGAGGAACACATATCCCATACGCTTCCACCCTCCTCCTCCTCAAATTTGCTTGGTTGCGCTGTTGGCTAGCTGGGACAGCTGACTGCCTCGTTTGACGCAAAATTTCCGACTGCTCTTCACTGTTTCTTTTCCTCCTCTCATCACATTTTTTTTTCAAGCCAGCTGCGACTTCGCCACTTCATCTCCAAATATGCTGCGATTTGTGATTGTCAACATCCAACAGAACGCTCATCTTATTGTAAGATAAGCAAACCCATATACAGTGTGTGCACGGCATAACGTAAAACAACTAAAACAACAAACTTCGTCGAAAATTCATTACCTTATAAAGAACTGGTGCTGTAGTTATAATATTTTTGAGTAATTTCGTTGTGCATTTTGCAATGCGACTGAGAGTCATTAGCGTGCGTTTGTGAGAACTCAAGTTAAGCCATATCCCTTTCATGTAATTTTGGCTACAGCATTCGAAAAATTGGGAATGGAGATGAAAAAACAGAAAACATCAAAATGTGATCACCACAGTCCCACATTCATGATATTATGGAATGAAATATCATTACGCCTCAAACGCCACAAATGTGTAAGCGTCCATACTTTGGCCGATAATCGATTGCCTGACATAACAATAACTAAACTCCCAAATATATATATGCGCCATCTAGTTGAACGATAAACTGATGAACAAAGAAAAATCAAAAAATACCTTGTCCTCATCGTCACTATTATCACTGCGATTCACGTTCGGCACTCCAGCCATCACTTTCAGCTGCTTTAACACATCCTCCGACCTATAAGTAAGATCGTCGTCGAATGAACAATATAAATGAAACAGCATTAGATAATTTCACAGAACTCATTTCTGAACTCCAAGCCGACTGTAGTACATGAGCCAAATTCCATAGAAAAATGACCATCACGTTTCAAATTTCATTTCATTAAAAACGATAAAAATGATACGCGCGTTCGACGACGCATTACTCATCTGTTTTCAATTATATCATGCGTGCTCATGCACTACACGCGCATGAACATCTCGGCATCGAACAACATATAACACCAGCCTCATCAACTCATAACTTCACCTTAATAAATTGAACTTTGACACAACTTCCTATTGGTAAGAATCGCAAAGCCGAAAACCAACATTACTTTTTAAACTACCAGTTAATCTGGCGCATTGTACGATCCTCAATATCAATTACGAATTCATTTCTACCTAGTTAGTACTGGTGCGTATATACCTGAGTAGCTCGTCGAATTCAAGGAATGCTTCGTCCAACGCTTTTTGGTAATTACCCGCTTTCCAAGAAGCGTTCTTCTTTAAGAAATCCGGTAAATGCAACGCCGTATAGCGCGCCACCTCGCTGCCTAAATTATAATGCGAATAGCTGTGCTTGTCGTAAATGGGCACTGCCGAAGGCAGTGCCGTTACATTTTAACTCGTTATAAATCTTGTCCTCCATTTTAAAGCTTCGTCCCGTTTTCCCTTTATGTGATGTTTCATATTTCGACCTTAGAAATTTGCATAAATTAGCCGTTCAAACATTGCTTCATTATCCGGCGAGCTTAAAATAGTAGTATACTTATACCAACAGTGAAGCGCTGCACCGTAAATTGGCACTGTGGTGTGTGGAAGGGGACAGAAGAGGAGGTAAATTGGGAGGGAAGGTGAAGAAGAGGGTAGGGGAGAGACAGAAAGTGGGAATAAAGGGAGATTTGCACACTGTCAAACACTAATACCTCCTCGGAATGAACGCGCGTTGCAATGGACGGCATCCCGATGGCAACCCTCCATGAGGTAAGTCACATAAATTGATTATCTGGTACCACAAGTGCCAAGTGGTGATTATGTGGAGAAGCTGTGCAGATATGTGAGCAACCATTTTACAAACGAAAAAAATTTAAATGGCTCTCATAGTTTTCTTCAGTTTACTCGAGGTTGAAAAAAAAAACAGCCCTCTTAACAACACATTTCGCCACTCGTTTGATTTTCGAGCTGACACTATCGGGTCGACAAATAAAAAAATACATACAAGCAAACGTTTGACATTGCCATGATGCGTTTCCTAAATGCAAATTGCAAAAGCGCATACAAAGGATGCAAAGATCGCAACGAAATATGCAAACCTCCATGTCCGTCGTAAACTGCGAACAGCGAACAGTTCTCATCGAAATCTAGAATGCAGTTATGCGCATCCTGAAATGATATTTGAATACGAAAAAATCCATATGGCCAATCCAGTCATTATCACATGACACAAACAAGTCAATAATAAAAGGCTTCTCCTCGAAAAGGAAGCTGATCGGAATGTGAAAAATTTTGAGAAGACTGGTATACGATGGCGTTCGCAGTAAGGGTTTTGATGAGGTCATTAGGTAGGCCAACCAACTGCCATTTGAATAAGAAAAAATCCATATGGCCAATCCAGTCATTATCACATGACAGAAACAAGTCAATAAAAGGCTTCTCCTCGAAAACGAAGCTGATCGGAATGTGAAAATTTTGAGGAGACTGGTATACGATGGCGTTCGCAGTAAGGGTTTTGATGAGGTCATTAGGTAGGCCAACCAACTGCAAAGATGAGAATTAAGCATGAAAAAAAAACAATGCAAACTGTCTCACTCACAACAAAAAACACCACGCAACATAGACTTGCAATCAGAACTGGATCGCTTCAAACAACTGAAGTAAGGTTCCGAGCAAATCCTTGCGAAAATTATGATGTGTGAAGGTTGTCAAGCCTACCAATCATTTTTGAGGCCAAATAAATATGTCATTTCATTTCCACTATTAGTTTCCTTAGACCAGGCCGCCCTCACTGCTCCACATATACATTGCTGCTCTCGACCACCGTCATTAGACCCCCCACTCCTGGCAACAGCACTCATTTGACGGCTTTTTACCATGAGATCGGCCGCAAGCAATAATATAGCGATGCCAAACCACGGAAGTGGCCATCAATACCTCACCGACAATTTTTGGTCATTCACAACAGTCATCAGTATCTGTATGCGACGACTAGTCACGAGGTATGCTACTAGATTCCGCGTGGAGGCTCCCTGCCACCGAAATGCGCTATCTGCGCCCACATGACGGCTTCCTATCGCACATTGAGTCCCCAGCATCCGCATGACTGTCCCAGCTATTAAACTATCTGCACTTGCACGACAGCTTCCCATCACCGACGCGGACTATCGGCAGCTGTTAGTGGCCTCTTCCTGCGGAAATCGACTGCTAGCATCCACGTTGGACAGACGCCAATCAACCAATTTGTCCTCGTCGCACTTGCCGAAAAAGCTATCCGAAAGATGCCGAACAGTAACCGCATCGGACAAAAAATAAGAAAACGGCCATACAGCCATAAAAGTTCAAAAGAACTCCGCCCGTCTCGCTCATCTTAAAAATTATTGCCTTAGTTCTCTTTTTAGTAAAAATTTTCGGCGCGTTTCGCTCAAGCTTATTCATCTTCGTTCGTCTTAATAAAAACAAAAACTTTTCGGCTCACTCTGTTCACATCATCTCACCTTAGAATTTTATCGGCCCCCCCTCTATCGCCTCATGTCAGAATTTTGCGGCTCGTTTTGGTCGCATTATTCATTTTCTGTTAGCTTTGTCTTTGCTCGCACTGCTTGAAAAATTATTTTTCGTGGCTCATGAGATGACTTTAAAAAAACGTGTTCGTTGAACGCATTGCAAAACTTCTTTTAACAAAATATACCTTGCCAACAGAAAATCTATTTGGTTATTACAGAATAAATATCTCTCCAAAGCAATATCAAGAGGAAATTGTCAAGCATTTTTAATCTAACATGTTTTTGGCATGATCAACTAACAGCAAAGAAATGGACGGACGTCCACATATCTACGCGGTCGCCCACTATCACATTTGTATTCGTATACTCTATCTGTCGCAGTGCTACTAAAAGTGGAGCTAAATTCGGAGCTCTGAATACCAGCCGGCTTCAAAAATGGCAACATCCGTCAGCTACCATATTCGTGACGACTGAACTGCAATGAGGAATTCCGTTGATGCGACGATTTTCGTCATACGCCGCAGGCATGCGGATACTTTTAGATCCGTGCGGTGAACCCACCACCGATTTAGCAGCTCCAGAGAGTAACGTAGGCCGGCAGCAGAATCGAACCACAGATCCATCGTTTGACGGGATGCTTTAGACCATTAAACCACTGCGTCCATCGCTACGAATGACAGCATGAAATTCCATAATATGGTACTTACCACATCTGGTATTTGCTCTATTTAAGTATGTACGTACTCCATGGTTACAACGATCATGAGAACGAAATGGAAACGAACTTCTTGATTCACTCGCCATCCTTGCATGGTTGTCGCTGCGAAACGAACCCGCCCATCTTCGCCTGCTTCCGTATCTTTATCAACCACTGGTTTGTTTAAATATGCGCCCATTTTACAGAATCGAGTCTCGCTGATACACCCTCTTCACTGTTCATAAATTAACACAACTCAGCAACACACCTAAAATAAAGCAACAGTTAGAAGTTCGCTTGTTATCGAATCAGTGCCTCTTTATACGACTTATGCAGCACGCATAACAGTAGCAAGACCAAGTGGAAGGCGGCTGATCGGCGCCGATATAATCGTCGAATCGATTAAAAAGTGACTACGACTCGAATCGACGAAAAACATTTATTTAAGGAAGAAACGTTTCAGCATTGCTTCAAGTGGTCAAAATTTTTAGTGTGGCCTCATCACTTTTACTACAGCACTAAAAATTGTTCAATGATCAATCGTATGAATGCCGTTCAAATGTGCAACACGTATAGAAAATAAAAATTAATTGATGCGAGCTGATAAAATCAATAAGTTACCATACATTTAAAAAATAAAAAAAAAACTAGAAAATATGATATCATGGCCTTTTTCTTAATTTCTCGATTCAGCACTCATCCATTACGACCTTTACCCTATTTCAAGGCAACGAAATCATGCTTGACAACAAGTCAACGATCGTACGAAAGAACAATATCGGAGAGAGAATCGAGCAATGGGACAGCGAACAGGACGAATGGGCACTTTAAGTTGTTATATTACCATTAATTAGTCGAATTATTACAGTGAATGCAACTGTTCGTATAGCTGATCGTGTAGGTGAATGCAGTTGATTGAATACAGTTGAACGCCAACCCCGTTCACGCAAAACACACATCGCTCAAGCATCTATTATTTCATGCACATTCCTCACACTACAACCTCAACTGTACGACACGTTACACCAACTTTTCCATCGGTGACGCATACAACTATCCGAAACGCACACCTACTGAACAGTCTTAAAAAATGAGCATTTCTAAACGGTGTAATTCGTAGTGAAATCGCACGCATCTCCCCTTCATTCTTTAGCTCTTCTTAGCTTTTTGTTTGGCTTTGCACTGAACCTGATCCATTTGCGCGGTACAACTGTCGTCAACTGAGTTACCGAGTACACTCAATTGCATTGTTGGCCCTGGATTATGTAGGGATGTTGTAATCGTCGAAAGTTGAATAAAACGGAAATACTAATATATGAAACATACTGGGAATGTGTAATACTGTGGATAGTTGTTAATAAAAGGCTCAATAGGCAAAGGTCAAAACCAATGTATCTTCCGACAATAAAGTTCGGAAGAAGCACTTTAGGCAGTAGAGAATTATGATAACGAACGAGGAAAAGTGATAACGAAAGACGGAATATGATAACAAAAAAACATAAAGATGTGCTCGACCAGTGAAACACATTTTCTGAATCGCTCTACTATACTACAAACTGCTGCAACACGGGTTCCCCTTGGTTCCCTACCTTATTAATTTTGTTTGTACATAGAGTTATCCCAACTCGGAGAACGAAAATTGCAAAAAAAAAAGGAATTAGCGATTATTTTTGATCAATTATAATGGCCGGTCCGTTATTTACCAAACAGATGCTGTTAAATAATTCGGCTCGATGCCTTTTTCGGCTATTCCCCTCGTCACACGCCATCACCTGCCCATCTTCTTTCCTCTGTGTATTGGAGTATTGGATTGCCAACCTACTGCTTGCACACTTAAGAGAACACCAGAAAATGTTATTTCATTTTCAAAACTTAGAGAATGCACACCGAGAGGTACCACGAAACGCGCTTTGCAATTCCATTCAGCAGATCAACCGGCTACATAAAATTGCTTTGGTTAGCAAATGATAAAACATGCATTCACATTTTACCTTTAACTGGTATCAACTGATCCAACCATTCGCATAAAACTTCCACAAAGGATCCGTTTGTTTACTGCAACCCGTTCGGCTGCACAATGCGCACAACCTTTTGGGGTCCTTAAGCTCCCATAACTCCTTCAAAAGTTGATGGACAACCTGGAAGTTCGTACAGATGATCCTATGGTTATACATAACCGAACTTAATCGCTCTGGCTTCAGTAACCCCCAAAGTTGAAACCATCGCACACATATCAGAGCGCGCATACGCACGCACAGACATGACGCCACCATAATGTACTTTCACAAATGAAAATTTGCTAAAGCGCATATCATTTAACAACCAGATTAAAAAAATCGATGTGGAAAACACAAAAATGGATGTGGAAAAATACAAAAAATGAAACGACCCTTCCACTGCAATCCCAAAGCACTACCGTTCTCAACGCGACTCCTTACATGGAACAACATCACGAAATGCACAAAACAAACGCCCCCACCGAACATCCATAACCATCCCCACGTAAAGAACCCATCCACAAAACACCCCTCACAAACTGAAAAGCATACGAATCAACCGTTAGCGCGCTCATTTCGCACCGTTGCTTTTGTTTTGGCAACGTGCATCAACCTGGAAAATTCAAATTTTGAAACCGTGCCAAAAGACGTTTCAGTGACGAATATAACTGGACGTTTCGCTTGGTATCCATGGGCAACGTAAAGT
>JPKZ01001923.1:19680-40262 GCA_000803305.1 Toxocara canis
ATTTGGTTGGCTTTGAAAGCGTTGCGGTAGTTCTTGTTTATAGGTCAAAGTTAAATTGGCTATAAGGCGATGCACAAAAGAAAGTGAACTGGCTCAGCGTCAAGCAATTGATCGTTCGCTTATTCTTGCAACAAAAAAAAAATGCTTTCTGAATTGATGACCGCGTGCTTAATCATCGCGTTCAATCCACCTTGCTTGCTTAACGCGTTTCTATACTTCTGTGTTGATGCGCACCGTTGTACTAGCCGATCACATTAAACGTTCAGTCTGTACTGATTTACACTACCATATTTATTTTGATTTCCGTAGAAGATCCACACCTATGTATCTAGCTAGACCTTAGTAACCTGTTGTTCGCGTTGATGGTGCAAGAGTTGATTATAGGGCGACGTCATTCTTGAATGCGTTTATGACGAGAAAACAATTCGCCAACATTTTTCATTTGACATTTTGTTTGGGTCCGTTTTGTTAACCGAGGTGCTCCTCGGCGGGGTTCACTGAAACCAACCACTGCTTGACTTTCTGATCGATCTCTCCCCAGTCTGGTCCCTTCCGCTGAAGATCACCTCTCACGGAACGTGAATACATGCCATCCTACCGCCTTCCTGCAGTGGCATCGGTAAATCTCGGCTCTTCACAGGTCAATAAATGCAAATCATATATGCTATTTCTGATTTAAATGAGCACCCATTGCGCGCAATCACTGCAACAGTGTTATGCTTCACCCAGCTCGTTACTTCCCCCTTTTCAAGCGATGTCATGCGCGGTCTTCGCACTTAGCAAACCTCTTCTCCGTTCACTTTAGTTCTTACAGCCATGTGAATGGGTCATATAAGTATACTTATGCTTATCGTCGTAAATATGCGTACAGAAGTGATGGGCACGCACATCGTGTTATTGGTATTGGCAACGCGGACCACTGAACGGCGTGTTCGATGAGGTGGCTGCGCGTCCAAAATTTTTGCGTTCGGCCGATTCGAGATCGGCGTCGGTGCTGTCGAAAATTTCAGCGGTCCGCCGACAGTTCTACGTTATGCGGAGGGTTTCGGCAAACGGAGCGGATGCTGCAGATATGCTCGTCCATACGTTCGGCGATTCATCGGTTATGGATTTTGGGATTCGATGAAAGCAGCGTCGAGGGTGTTTTTCGATTTTTGACAAAGTGAAGGCATACGGAAGTGTTAAGCTGATAATTGAACTACCTCTTGCAATGCCACCAATAACTGTTCACAAATAACCGAGTCATATGACGAGAGGCGAGCAGTGATAGGAGTAAACCGTAAATTTTCATAGGAAAACGAGTAACGTTTAATACTCAAACCCGGAACACAAGGTGCGCACAGATAAAAAACACTCAACTGAAATGTTCAAAAGAACATATTTAATAAACGCAACTTGATAAATTGTTTGCGGATCGTAGCGCTGCAAACGATTTGTGTGAACGACAATAGTGAACGCCGAAGCGATATTCGGCAATCGTTTTGCACCATAATCGATCGATCGGCGGCCGAAAAACTGATTGAAACGTATATCGAATAATTTATTGTTGAAATTCACCAAAATAGCTGAACGTTATGAATTGCTGAAATTTAAGTGTGATCATAATTCGAGAATGTGTTGACTCGAAAAGCAATTTTCATCCAAATAATCGCTCGTTATTTTTAGTGCATAAAATTAGATCGATTATAAGACGACAATATAATGCTAAAAATATATAAACAAACGAGTGACGCAGTCGGGAATGAATGGAAATGAAAAAATTTCGCGAAATTCGAACAAATTAGAAGTTTTTTTTTTCCGGACAATAGAAACAAATAGAAACAAATTTAAAATTTCCCCGGAACATTTCAAGCAAAAATTAGGAATGAGACGAAGTTTTTTTCAGTGATCTGGTTAAGGTTTTGAAAATGATTTGACGGTCATACTAGTTTAAAGCGTATAATTGTATGCAAATTTGCTTGTTTATTGAGAGCGAACCATTTTAAAAAATTATACATAAAATTGTAAGTATGACAGTTTAAGTAAACATTTCTTTCTTTAACGGAATGATTGAGTCAACCCAATGGAACTGATTGACTCGTCGAACTATAACAAGCCTCAATCAGATACTGTTTAAAGCAGTGGTTAGACAATTCAAATAGAATCTTATGTCGCAAAGCTGTGATAATTCCTTTTTTCAAGTCTTGATCGATCACCTCCGTTTTAAGTATGTGTGTGTGTACTTTTCTCATTTCGGGTTCACATTGCTATTTGCTTTCTTTTTTATTGCAAATAAACATCTTTCATTTAATTATTTGTTCGTTAATTTATTTAACTGTTCAGTTGGTTTATTTATTTACTTTTTAACCTGTTCACTAGTTGTCCAGTTTATTTCCTCTATTAGAATATTTTTATGTGTGTCAGTACTTCTTATATAAGAGTGTGCGCTGGTTTTTTTCTGTTTTTTTCCTTTTTTTTTTGAAAAAAGAAGAAATAAAACTGGCCTTTATTCTGTTAAAGCAGCAGTTTTTCTCTTTCATTTTCTCGTTTTTTCATTTTCTTTTTGCTGTTCTTGTTAGCCAATAAGGTTGTCCATTTCCATCGCTTTAAGTAAGTTTTTGGTTTGTGTAATTTCTTATGTCGCAAAGCTGTGATAATTCCTTTTTTCAAATCTTGATCGATCACCTCCGTTTTAAGTATGTGTGTGTGTGTACTTTTCTCATTTCGGGTTCACATTGCTATTTGCTTTCTTTTTTATTGCAAATAAACATCTTTCATTTAATTATTTGTTCGTTAATTTATTTAACTGTTCAGTTGGTTTATTGGATCCCGGAGCTAGCACTACTGTTTCTCTCGCCAGGCAAGCCGACTGGCACTTCGAAAGACGCGGACAGCTCGCCGCTCTCGCACGCAGTGCCCTTTTTGCATGCCTACGTCATTGCTATTCGCTTTTTACGACGATGATGCATCGCAGTTGTTTGCTTAAGGTCAGTAATTCAGTAGTGTCATCGATTTGGTATTCCTGCCCATAGTGACGGCCGACTGACCGGCGTCGAGACCGGACATTTCGTCGAGAAACGACAACTCGCGTTCGGCGCCGAACGTCGAAACTTTTCGCTGATTCGTCTTTCGAAGTTCGTTTGCAATGCGCCCAAAGTTGCAGTGAAACGTCGAAAATTTGGCGTTCAGCGCAAAGTTTTGTCACTTGTAATTTCTTTGTCGCAAAGCTGTGATAATTCCTTTTTTCAAATCTTGATCGATCACCTCCGTTTTAAGTATGTGTGTGTGTGTACTTTTCTCATTTCGGGTTCACATTGCTATTTGCTTTCTTTTTTATTGCAAATAAACATCTTTCATTTAATTATTTGTTCGTTAATTTATTTAACTGTTCAGTTGGTTTATTTATTTACTTTTTAACCTGTTCACTAGTTGTCCAGTTTATTTCCTCTATTAGAATATTTTTATGTGTGTCAGTTTTGCTACACTTCAAGCACTAAACGGTTTCCTCATTCGACCGTACCGGCGAATCCCGAACCAGGCATCGGAATAATGCGTTTATGTGGGCGTATTTATGTTTAGCTATTTGGCGTTCACAATACTACTACAACGCCGCACCTTCTCATCCTGAGGCATAAAGTGCGGTTGTCAACCTGTTCAATGCCCAGAATCAACACGCTCATTTGGTATTCCTGCCCATAGTGACGGCCGACTGACCGGCGTCGAGACCGGACATTTCGTCGAGAAACGACAACTCGCGTTCGGCGCCGAACGTCGAAACTTTTCGCTGATTCGTCTTTCGAAGTTCGTTTGCAATGCGCCCAAAGTTGCAGTGAAACGTCGAAAATTTGGCGTTCAGCGCAAAGTTTTGTCACTTCTCTGCGAGGTTGTTGGGTTGTGCGTTTATCGCCAACTCGGAAATGCCACTTACGTGTTCTCGATATCGTTGTGCATAATTGCACCGTTTTTATCGATCCATTTCTTTGTGTATCACAGCTGCACACAACGAATCCTGTTCGCATCTTGTCGACAACATCTGCGTCCATTATGCTTTCGTAGCATAATCATGGAAAGTTCGCTCTGCCTAAGAGGAAGACGACGGTCATCGAATTTATCGGCATTCCGCTGAATTTGGCGTTCCGTGTGGAGAACAGTTTTTCGATTTTTGCCGACATTAAGCAGCTGACATGTTCGCTTGACATTATTGTCCAAGTATAATTCATAGCGTCAGTTATAAGAGAAGTGCGAACGGTATTACAGTCTTTCTTAGTGGTTTAATTTGCAGAGGTTTAATAACTGTAGATATTTAAGTAGTTTATTCTGCGGTGGTTGATGAGGATATACATTTAAAAAGGTATATGTTAAAGAAGTGGGCGAAAACCGTTGCTAAATCCGTATTTACCTTTTTTATATGTACGGTATCTTCCCTCCTAAAATGATTAATGAGTAAAGAATTCGGTTCAGTGCGGTAATTTATCGCCTAATATTTGGTTTATTTTATACGGATTTGTCAACTTTTACAAGATTTTTTGTTATTGTTGTTGTCAGATGGTTGGTGTAATGAGCAACCCGGTGTAATGAGCAGTCCATCTAGTAGTGTATAGTGCTTGGGTCGTGTTTGTATGTGATGATGTTTTGCAGTTGGAACGAGCAAAAACATATCTTTGTCTCGTTCCCGGTGACTTCCTCATTTCCTGTTTTGGTTATTGAATTCTTGTACGTATGATTGCATTCGCCGATTTGTACTGCTCGCGCGGTGTTTCCGTACGGCGACTTAGCGTTTGCACACGTTTCGTATGTGTATCTGCTGTCTGCCTGAGCTCGCCGGTCTGCCCCTTACGTGCACAAAGTACATCTAAACATCGCATGATTTTCGTCTTGGGGCATGTTTTATGTAGTATTTGTTGTCGATGTGTGTAAAAAATATAGAGTTACCGAGTCGCATTTTGCAATTTCACGAACACGTTTGATGAACGTTTCGCGCGCTAGCTCTGCCGACGAGGTGCACTTTGACCGGGCAGGAGCGGTACAGTGTGCGAATACGCAAATGTATCCATAGTTGAGAAGTTAACCTCAGCGAATGAAACTGCTTCCGTTAACAGAGGTATGCAAGTCTCTAAGGTTGATCAATTTCATATAATACATTGGTTAAACGTATATAAGCTTATCGCATGGATGAATAAAGAATAAGGATACTCTCTCCCGCAAAAATCCAATGCTTTTAGTCATTATTGAAGAGGTGGTGGAAGGGAGTGAAAATCGTTTATCGGGATGTAAAAACTTTCGTACAGGATTTTCTAAGGTTGATCGTCTCTAAGGTTGATCAATTTCATATAATACATTGGTTAAACGTATATAAGCTTATCGCATGGATGAATAAAGAATAAGGATACTCTCTCCCGCAAAAATCCAATGCTTTTAGTCATTATTGAAGAGGTGGTGGAAGGGAGTGAAAATCGTTTATCGGGATGTAAAAACTTTCGTACAGGATTTTCTGTTCACGAGGGTCCAGCCTGACAAGGGGTTCGGCAGTCCAAAAATTCCTCTGAGAGGAGGTGGAGCGGGGGGAGGAGAAATAGAGAGAGGAAATTTCAGAGCATGAGACTTCCACTGCTTTTCGTGGAGACTTCAAGGAGGGGATTGGGGTGAAATGAGAAGGCAAGTCCGGACGCATTGTTTTTTTCATTCAGGGCCATCAGTCAGGGAATGGCGGTCTGAGCCCGCGTTTCCACCCACGATCACTTGTATGCTTATTATAATATGTCGGCGTCTTATTCTGTTGTTTGGTTTTTCCCTATTTGATTTGCTTCTCGTGCTGTAGATATGTGCAATTATGTATATACATATATATATATATATATATGTATGTAATGTGTATGCTTACTCGTGCGTTTGTGTATGTGAATTAAAAGAATTGAAAAGGTGATGGAACGATCTTTTAAGAATGATTGAATGCCGTCTCTGATTGCATTTGGACGTAGGTGGAATATCGCTAGCGACGATTTCGTCTTTCCAGCTCTCTCCGAGGCGTTTATCCGCTTCGCATGGTAACTTTTAAAATATTTTACTTTTCATTCCCTGCTACCCTTCTACAATTAATCAATGGCATTCAAGTTTTTATTCTATGCTTCGTTTTGAATCGACCATTTTTTCTTTTTTTTTACGAAATTTTCAAGAAGCTGTTTTCAGGGCTGATAAGGGACTTTCATGCAATCCTTCAACTGTTTTAGGTTGCACTCGCATCCCTTTTACGTGATATTGTGTGACTGTAATGGCGGACTCAAAAAATCAATTCGCAGTGAGATGCATCTTAGAAAATTTTACGGCATTGAAGACTCGCAAGGCGCCCCAAGTTTTGCTGATAGAGTGGTTTCTTCAGAAAATTCTTGGGACCTAACGGTATTTTAGAGATAAAAACTATGTTTCAAACGAGGTTTTGACTCGCCAGATTTACTAACATTCCTCATCAACTGCCATGTAGGTAGTAGGTGAATGTACAAAAACAGCCAACTGTTGTGCACTGTTATGGCGTAATATATGCTGATACTACGTCTGAGCACCTTCTTCCATTTACAGCATGTGCCAGAGTGGAATGCCAGCACAATTATGGAATTTTCGGAAACCGTAAAGAAGAATGCGTGAAATGTTGATTGCAGGGTGGCATCAGCATGCGTGATTTTTGTGTTGAACAACCCACTGAGCTGTCCGTCATGGGATTTCGTCGTTTATCTATTTCTGCTGTTAGCGCTCAACATCGCAACACTGCTGTGGTGCATTGCGTTGGCCTATCTCAGCTCAAGGGGTTGCA
This sequence comes from Toxocara canis, assembly GCA_000803305.1. Classification (NCBI taxonomy): domain Eukaryota; kingdom Metazoa; phylum Nematoda; class Chromadorea; order Rhabditida; family Toxocaridae; genus Toxocara; species Toxocara canis. The sequence continues at coordinate 26,465 of JPKZ01001923.1, forward strand.
TCCTCGATCCACGGCCATTTTCAGGGCTGATAAGGGACTTTCATGCAATCCTTCAACTGTTTTAGGTTGCACTCGCATCCGTTTTACGTGATATTGTGTGACTGCAGTGGCGGACTCAAAAAATCGATTCGCAGTGAGATGCATCTTAGAAAATTTTACGGCATTGAAGACTCGCAAGGCGACCCAAGTTTTGCTGATAGAGTGGTTTCTTCAGAAAATTCTTGGGACCTAACGGTATTTTAGAGATAAAAACTATGTCGTTTTGACTCGCCAGATTTACTAACATTCCTCATCAACTGCCATGTAGGTAGTAGGTGAATGGACAAAAACAGCCAACTGTTGTGCACTGTTATTGCGTAACATATGCTGATACTACGTCTGAGCACCTTCTTCCATTTACAGCATGTGCCAGAGTGGAATGCCAGCACAATTATGGAATTTTCGGAAACCGTAAAGAAGAATGCGTGAAATGTTGATTGCAGGGTGGCATCAGCATGCGTGATTTTTGTGTTGAACAACCCACTGAGCTGTCCGTCATGGGATTTCGTCGTTTATCTATTTCTGCTGTTAGCGCTCAACATCGCAACACTGCTGTGGTGCATTGCGTTGGCCTATCTCAGCTCAAGGGGTTGCATCCTCGATCCACGGCCACGTCGCCATGTCGCCACTCTTCTCTACATCCGGCTTCCCCTCTTCCTACTCGAGTTCATATGCACCGTCGTCTCAACGCTACTTGCTTTTGGTAATGCCTTCGTCGTTACTAGTTTGGTTAGCATGTGGCACATTCCATCCATGGCGCCGTAGAAGGAAAGAAGCATTGTGATCAGAATCTTCCTTCTTGTAAGTCTCCATTCTAGTGAGTTACGAAGCCGAAGGTCTATAAATACTTGAGATCTCAATAAACTCCGAACGTTCCTTGTCGGCGAGTTGTTCCACCAATACAATATTGCCGTTCGTAAATGAACTTATCACAATGTTTTTCTTTTTTTTTCTGTAACGGTTTCGAGCTTAGCCTAAATTCCAGCTGCAGTTAATGAATACCTTCTCTCTTTTGTGGAAGTGGAGTAACGTTGGAAGCAATATCCTCACGTTTGTTGCCCTTCCATCGCTACATTTGAAGAGAAGTTGGTCCGCCTAACCTTCTCTCTTTTGTGGAAGTGGAGTAACGTTGGAAGCAATATCCTCACGTTTGTTGCCCTTCCATCGCTACATTTGAAGAGAAGTTGGTCCGCCTAACCTTCTCTCTTTTGTGGAAGTGGAGTAACGTTGGAAGCGATATCCTCACGTTTGTTGCCCTTCCATCGCTACATTTGAAGAGAAGTTGGTCCGCCTAACCTTCTCTCTTTTGTGGAAGTGGAGTAACGTTGGAAGCGATATCCTCACGTTTGTTGCCCTTCCATCGCTACATTTGAAGAGAAGTTGGTCCGCCTAACCTTCTCTCTTTTGTGGAAGTGGAGTAACGTTGGAAGCGATATCCTCACGTTTGTTGCCCTTCCATCGCTACATTTGAAGAGAAGTTGGTCCGCCTAACCTTCTCTCTTTTGTGGAAGTGGAGTAACGTTGGAAGCGATATCCTCACGTTTGTTGCCCTTCCATCGCTACATTTGAAGAGAAGTTGGTCCGCCTAACCTTCTCTCTTTTGTGGAAGTGGAGTAACGTTGGAAGCGATATCCTCACGTTTGTTGCCCTTCCATCGCTACATTTGAAGAGAAGTTGGTCCGCCTAACCTTCTCTCTTTTGTGGAAGTGGAGTAACGTTGGAAGCGATATCCTCACGTTTGTTGCCCTTCCATCGCTACATTTGAAGAGAAGTTGGTCCGCCTAACCTTCTCTCTTTTGTGGAAGTGGAGTAACGTTGGAAGCGATATCCTCACGTTTGTTGCCCTTCCATCGCTACATTTGAAGAGAAGTTGGTCCGCCTAACCTTCTCTCTTTTGTGGAAGTGGAGTAACGTTGGAAGCGATATCCTCACGTTTGTTGCCCTTCCATCGCTACATTTGAAGAGAAGTTGGTCCGCCTAACCTTCTCTCTTTTGTGGAAGTGGAGTAACGTTGGAAGCGATATCCTCACGTTTGTTGCCCTTCCATCGCTACATTTGAAGAGAAGTTGGTCCGCCTAACCTTCTCTCTTTTGTGGAAGTGGAGTAACGTTGGAAGCGATATCCTCACGTTTGTTGAGAGATAAAAACTATGTCGTTTTGACTCGCCAGATTTACTAACATTCCTCATCAACTGCCATGTAGGTAGTAGGTGAATGGACAAAAACAGCCAACTGTTGTGCACTGTTATTGCGTAACATATGCTGATACTACGTCTGAGCACCTTCTTCCATTTACAGCATGTGCCAGAGTGGAATGCCGGCACAATTATGGGATTTTCGGAAACCGTAGAGAAGAATGCGTGAAATAATTGATTGCAGGGTGGCATCAGCATGCGTGATTTTTGTGTTGAACAACCCACTGAGCTGTCCGTCATGGGATTTCGTCGTTTATCTATTTCTGCTGTTAGCGCTCAACATCGCAACACTGCTGTGGTGCATTGCATTGGCCTATCTCAGCTCAAGGGGTTGCATCCTCGATCCACGGCCACGTCGCCATGTCGCCACTCTTCTCTACATCCGGCTTCCCCTCTTCCTACTCGAGTTCATATGCACCGTCGTCTCAACGCTACTTGCTTTTGGTAATGCCTTCGTCGTTACTAGTTTGGTTAGCATGTGGCACATTCCATCCATGGCGCCGTAGAAGGAAAGAAGCATTGTGATCAGAATCTTCCTTCTTGTAAGTCTCCATTCTAGTGAGTTACGAAGCCGAAGGTCTATAAATACTTGAGATCTCAATAAACTCCGAACGTTCCTTGTCGGCGAGTTGTTCCACCAATACAATATTGCCGTTCGTAAATGAACTTATCACAATGTTTTTCTTTTTTTTTCTGTAACGGTTTCGAGCTTAGCCTAAATTCCAGCTGCAGTTAATGAATACCTTCTCTCTTTTGTGGAAGTGGAGTAACGTTGGAAGCAATATCCTCACGTTTGTTGCCCTTCCATCGCTACATTTGAAGAGAAGTTGGTCCGCCTAGGATTTTCCCCGTTCGTTTTCGTATAATCAGCATAAATATTAGAGCTTTACAGCGTTTACAAGTTTCAAATTGATCGAAGAGAGAAGAGGAGAGACTAGACGATTTATGGTTGCGAAAGGGGCAGTATTTTAGGAGATTTGAATTTATCACTTTCCTAGTACCGTGTTGACCTGAATAGAGCTTCGCTTGACATGATTTGCCTCTCCAGTAAACACATCTTCCTTCCCTCTCCTTTCACCCTCTCAGCATCATTAAGAAATTGCTCTGCGCATGGCGTCACAGTCTCGCTCTTCTTCAAAGATACAAAAGAACAGCATGGACTTCTCTCCTCTCCTTAACGCTAGAATTGTCTTTCAGCGAAGCAAAAACCATAAACTCACAATGGAACACCTACCTGTCTTCCGTAGCAAATGGCATGTCCACAACTTTATGGTTCCGAGGCTTTCTTGCAGCATACCTAATGTAACAAGTAACAAGTAATATGTAGCATCACATTTACCTTCGTTACAGCTAAGATTTGCTCTTCAGTGTTTGCATGAAAATACACTAATTTCGCGGGTAATGTGTCATTCAGCTGTGGCAAAATGTGCACTGTTCGACTGCTTATATGACTAACAGATTCTCCTCTTATCTGCTAGCAGTCCTGCGTGATCACTTCTCAGGATCGCTAAACGAGTTTATATAAACAAACCAGATGGTGCTTAGATTTGCTATTCTCTCTTACTATTCTTTTTTTCTGCCCTCACTGTTTTTTCTTTTGTATTTTAATTTTCACTCTATTCAGCTTTAGAACTCTGTTGTAAATGGTTGCTCTAAAGAGTGGCAGTTGGGCCAGCACACACTCAACGCTTATAGAAAAAAGAAAAAGGGAAAAGCAAGATTGAAAAGAAAACTGCTTTTTTTTTCTTGAAATCGATAAACGAAACTCTCTTTCAGGCATAAAATGAGAAATATATTTGAAAACCAAAATTTTGGAGGTAGTTATTTAAATTTTCGGTCGGAAAGTTCCATCTTTAATTAGTATTGGATCTAGGTAGAGGCGTTCTTTGGTATGGATCTTTGATGAATTGTTAACGAATGAAAATGCAGAGAGCGGTGACTTATGCCATCTGGTATTCGGTGTGAGGGTAAGCGTTCTGCTACAGTGGGCACTAATTTTGTCGGTATTTCTTGGTGTGGCAGTTGTATTCAATCCATCGGGTGACAATCGCGTCGAGCAATCCCTCACACAGGAACGGCGCTCATGGACACGTCGTCTCAAATTGGTTCGTCATTTCGCATTCTCTTCTCTTTGCTAGTGCTCCACTTTATTGCGTTTATCTTATTATCTCAGCTGGAACCGTATGGGCTTATAGTTCTCACAGTTTTCCACGTGAGCCTTATTCGATATATGGACAGTGTTAAAAGGGAGAGAGGGAGAGAGATGACGACATTTTTTCAACTTGTTCTGCTTGATGTTTCTTGTACGGCTTTCTGTAGTACCTGGAGGAGGAAAGAGGGGAGAGGGGTGGATTTTTTGCTTGGCCCAGGTGGATGAGGGCTATATCGGAAGGAGGCGTTGTTAACGCATTACATGTAGGTATACCTTGGCAGATCATCATCTATGACACAGAAAACGAATCTTTTATTGATATTTAGCAGCAGTCGAGTCGGATAAAATTTTAATGTTTTTACTCGCAAGTAGTTAGTTTATAGAACCCGCTGATTTGACGTGTGAGTGATCAGAAAGTATATCATGCCAGCCTAATTACATATTTTCCCACTTCACATTTGAGCGAGAGGGCGGGTCATAGGGGACTTTCTCGAAATCATCCAGTAAACTCTCCAAGGATTGTTGTTGAAGTGTTTGATTGGGCAAGACGAGGTGATGCGAACGGCTTTGGATGATATTGCCACTCTGATCGCATCATTCTTTGCGGACGTCGACTTGGTTGCATCTGATGTGCTGGCTGGTTTATTCCTCTTCGCGCATTCATCTGAACCCCCTGTACGCCAACCCACACCTCCTTCTATTACACAGGTTACTTTATTACAATAAAGCCATATTATTTTGGTACTTGTTTTACAAACTACTCCGATTATAATACTGTTATGTTTGTGATTGGCGAATGGAAGAAGGATAGATATAGATTTCTAATGGTTAAACGGAAGGGAAAAGGGAGGAGGAGAGGGTATTCGTGGGAAAGAAAAGTAAAATGTTGAGGAAAAATCAGTTTTTATCATAACAATGGCGGGATTTCCGGAATAAACTTGGCTGTTGTAGATTTTCTTTTGTTTTTTTTTTTGGGGGCAAACGAATTGTGTTTAAAGCGCAACTTTTTAATTAAAACATGATGATTTTTCGACAGATTTTTTTTCTGTTGTTCCTTATACCCAATGAGCTTACCCCCTTCCTCTTTTCCCTCCCCAGTTCTTGTGTTCGGTACACCAGTGTTCAGCGTTGCGGCCTTTCATGAGCAATGCGCAATAATCTCTTTTATAACGAACTGAGAATTTCATGGGATGTAAGTGTAGGTGCGAATGAGGTTGAAGTGGTTGGCGGTGAAGCAATTCCGACATGAAGCATTTCGTGATCTTCAAAGTTGTGTGTATCGGCGAATGCAATCGTTTACAGCGCTATGTTCTTGCTCGCTCATATTCGATTGATTTGTTCATTTTTTCTCGCCACACTGAAAGTGTTATGACGTCGAGCGAAAACTATGTGAAAAGGCGGCGGCACTCGTGACCACAAACGTTCTCTTTCAGAGCAAATGATCGAGCACTTACTTACGTTCGTTCAGTCGACGTACACTTGTGAAAAATAAAGAAACAAATCGCCATTTTCATGTTCTGTTTTTGAGAATATCCAGTTTCCAGCAGTAGTCATCATCGAAGAAACATGCAGTCTTCATGTAACTGAAATGTCCTTGCTGCCAAATGTTTACCATTTACGCTAAAGAGACATATATATACTAATGGAAGGAAGGAGATATTGAAGGCTCCAAGCTGGATGACAATAGAGAATGCACGTCGTATGATGGAGTTCGCAACCGCAGTATACGGTTGGCCCACTTATATACTTAACAACTGTGGGTGTTGCGCTTGGTGGCGACTATGCAGGAAACTCGACTGTTGCAAAAGATGCAAGTAAGTGCTTGGGTGCTTGTGTTAGCAGACACAGTTCAGACTGTTCCAAAGTGCAGACTCATAGAGCCAGGAAAGGAGGCAGGTTTTTTTTCTTTTTTTTTTTTAAATCCAGGCCTACTTAAACCGATTGGAATTGATTATGAAATAGTTTTTCTCAGTTAGGTAAAACAATTAGCAGCGTTGCTTTCGTGCTTTATCGAACGTTTTCGTTAAGGTGCGACGACGTCTTAATAATGGAGGATAACTGCTGCTTGTGCGGCACTGCTTCATTCGTTCTCGTTGCCAACTGCCCTAAAGCGGATATTTTTTTCGTTTCGTTCAGGAATCGCCTTTATCAAGTAAGTCCGTCGGTGAAACCTTTTACGCTGCACCAATGAGTGGCTCGTGTTTCTTTCTTTTCTCATTGCATGCAAATTATCAATAGTGTTCTGTGCGAGGAGGGGGGGGGGGGAATGGCAAAATCCAAAAAAAAAAGGAGAAAGTTTAACTTTCGAGTGTTCTAGCGCCATATGACTTTGAACTAGTATAAAATTAAAAAATAGTTCAGGAACGAGTGGTCCCTACAGTGTGAGCCGAATTTCGTTGTGAAATTTTCATATTGTAAGTGCGTATATTTCCATTATGACGGAATTCGATCACTTGGCATAAGTCGTCGTTTGTGTTACACGACAGGTTGATGGTTTGATTTTTATTTTGGTGTGATGGGTGCTTGAGGTCTAACGAGGATAGTTACTATGCAACTACTAACTGCAGCATCCTATTCTCATTGTGACGAGACAACTATAGTTGAGAACTTTTTCAACATTCGTTTAATTCTGTAGCCTAAGGTAATGCTTGAATTGGACTGAATACAGCACTCTTAATTGTGAAGAAACCGCATGGAAAAATAAATGGAAACGATATTGGCACATAGGCGATTTCGAATCGATAAGCTTCGGGTTTTCAGATAGATGGTAGGTATATCTATCTGCTTAACATTCATAGTATGGTCCGAAAGAGGAGTGTTTTTGTTAAAGGTGCCATTTGTGGTGCTAGCTGATACGCTGTCGGAGAGTATCGTAATAACGATTAGGGGTTCGGCATCATTGATGGATTTGATTACGGATCTTTCGCTAGACGACGAAGTGTTCTCGGTCGATGTCGATACAGATCCGATTCTCAGAAATGATCAACATCTTGAAGCGACTGGCGAGGTATCTCTCCGCTTACCACATTGCTTTTGGTTTACCGCTTTCGATTTTATTTCAGTTCAGTATAAGACTTAAGTACTTCGATTACGTCCTTGAAAGCTGGAGCGTAAAATTAAAGTAAACTTACCACAGCGGCAGTTTTTATTGCGTTAGCAAATCCTTTAAGCCCTTATACCTTTCTCATTGTCTGTATGCCAGTTTGCCAAGTAAAAAATATGCGATCCTTTGCATCAGTGCTTCCCAAACCGTATAATTTAACGAAGCCCCTAGTTTGTATAGGCATCACCGCTAATGCAATTGTAGGGCTGTGAAGAAAGAATGAGTAGTGAACAGTGGTTCATGTGTCCAGAGAAATTATCATTATATGAAAGGGCGTACATCTCGCCGAATTGCGATAACCGTCGAAGTGCTTGCAATGATAAATTAGCAATGCTCATATTTGTGTGGTGACGAGCGAAAACTATACTTTCAAAATTTGCCTGAGACCGCACTCTTCCGCTTATCTCGTTGAGATCATGTCAGCCCATTTCACTCCCTCCTTTTTTCTTGTTTTGTCCGATTAACTCCAATGAGCACATAATGCAACAGATCTGTCATTTTTTTTAGGAGGTGAGAGTGCATCGTGGTATGTTGCGAAGTGCGCGTTATGTCCTAGACACACTAAAAGAACACCACGTGCTGGAAGATCTCAGGGTACTGTATCCCAACTATGGTATCTCTGTCTGTGGTCATTCGCTTGGCGCTGGCGTCGCCACGCTTCTTGCGCTTCTCTTAAAGTAAGCAATTTCATCTAAATCTGATGGTGCTGTGAGTCGAAAAATTATCTTTTCTGAGTTTCGTTCGATTAGAAGGGACTTGGAAGAACAGCAGAACACGGAACGCTTGGACGATTTAGTAAAACTGTACATTGAGCAATGTCGCCTCGTTGCTGCTCACTGACAGTGAGGCTAAAGAAGAAGTAGGTTGTACACGTGCAAAATCATTCGGGCAAATAGTGGACAAGCAGAGGTTAACCTCTTTCTGCAGAACTTAAGTATATACTACAAGCTAAAAATATAGCGGTCTGTCGCTGTTTGATACAATTCGGATAGCTAAATAAATAGAACATGGTTGAAAGTGCCGGTACATACTCGATATACTAATAAGCACACATTGTGAAAGTTTGTTTTGAGGCAATCTTACGACTCAGTTCGATGCTATGCCTTCTCGCCTCCTGGTTGTGTTATAAGCGAGAGCGGTCTTCGCGAAACGGAGAATCTAGTTTTCAGTGTTATTGTAGGCGACGATCTTGTACCCCGACTTTCTTATCAGGTCTTTTTAATTATGATATCGATAATTAACGTCAATATAATTAGGAGTGGTAAGTCGTAAAACTTATAATCCCTAGTTTCGGGATAGTCGCGACTGCATTTTTGATTTGCGTCAGTGTTACGAATTTAATTTCCCACCTCTGTTTTTTTCTCCACTCGTTTTCAACCTTTCCATTCATTGCTGAGCCAGTACGACAGTCATGCGCAACGAGCTGCAGCTTGCTAACGAGAGTAGATTGTATGGTTGTTATAAAGTCGTAGAGAACGACAATGTTCGCTGTTTTTTTATATAAGGCCCAGAAAACTTCAGAGAAAAAGGAATTTAGAGACGAAATTCTCAAACTCTTAAACTGTTCCCTTTATTCGACGATAGTGTCAGTAAACAGGACTACACTTTGAAGAAATGTAAGGAAGCGGTAGGTGGTCGTGATTTATTTTTGCTTAGAATCAACATGTATTCAATCCATAGCGTAACTTAGATCAGAAGCATCGCCATGCCTTCTCTGAAACGGTCAGTCATCTTAACAAATCACTCTCATTCGTTTATTGCGTCCGCGTCATCTCTTAATTTTAGTTTTAAACAAGGTTCATTTCTTTTTTTGATTTTGCCTGTGTTGTCGTTGTTATCGTTGCTCATAGAGTTGTTTCGAATCGGCATCCTGACAGGCGGCTTACAGGCTTTGCACAAATTGAAATACGGCATAATCGACTCGTTGTTGGCGTGCAATAGTGCCAAATGTGAGATTTTAATCAAAGGCTGCTTTCGATTATTCTTCTCTTCTCCGTGGCAGTTCGACACAGGTTGTTTATGACATATTTTGCATTGTGCTTGGATTAAAATACTTCATCCGTAGATCTGACCTTCAGCAGTTTGCTATTCTTGCTATACAGGCTGATTGCGACTAGCTGCGCTATCATATTTTGTCATCTGCCGTGATTAGAAATTATGATGATTTAAAATGTAAGTAACAAATGAATGACATTAATGGAGAAAAGCATTTAAGTATTGCTATGAATGATTAAGTATTGCAGAGAGAGAGGTGAGTGGCCAATCGCAATCGACGACAGTGCCAATCAACGACCGTCTTCCTTTGATATTCCACTGTGCTATCTCCGCTTCGAATGCCGAATACGGCGGCACCGAGCAGGACGCTGATAGTTGCGAGCAGCGACGAAGGCGTATTGAGGTAACAGTGCTTCTCGTTTCGTGCTTCATGAGACTTCACAACTTTATAAGCTAATGTGCCATACAGACCCATGACAATATGCAGTTGCCTTCATTTGTTGTGAGTGGTAAAGCGTGATCGCGGTGGACGTATTTCGACAGTTAAAATATGCTACGTTTGTGTATTAAAATGGCATCTTGTGTTGCACTTCAAATGATTTTTTTTTAAGTTTAGCATCTTGAATTATGCTGAGCAGCAATATCTTTAAATGACTGAAATAGATTGGCTCGCAGAAGTAAATGAAGTTCGTTTATTGGAAACTCATAAATAGGGAAGGGGAGAGGTGAATTGCCAGAAAAGGATAGTACTCAAATTTGCGCTTTTTTTTTCTGCAAGGTTGTGTTCTATTTTTGATAGTCGAAATCGCTGGTACTGTTTAAGTAATCTCGTTTGAAACTTTGATTTCCCTTCTCAGAAACAACACAATTTTTGTTAAACTTACGGTTTTTCTCTTTCCATAAACCGTACAACCTCTAATAGAAGCCCATAGCTTTCAGCGTTTTTATCGTGAGGGATGTCGAATCAAGACTGCAGAACATAGTTTTTTTTTTTTTTTGATTCATTCTTATCCCCCTGCGATCCATGTAGCTTCTGGATATGTGAATGCGTCCAAATTTCGCGTAAGTTAAGTGTGCTGTCGTAAATTAATTCGATCCCCCATCCTATTCGGTGACGTTGCTTCGCAAAAGAACGTCCGCTTCTCGAATTTTGTCCGGAATTTTATGAAATTTGATTTTTTATATTTTGAAAAGCATCGAGCTCAGTTTGTATACATTTTCTATGAAATTTCCAATTTCCTTTCACATATTCGTTTTTATTTAATTCATTTAATTCAAATTTGAAATGCGACCATTCGTCGGCGTGACATTTTTATGGTGGAAATGTTTTAGGGGAGTCGATGCGCCAAAATCAATTTTCTACATGTTACTATGAGATTTGGGCGGCAATAGCTCAGTGATAGAGCCCCCGCTTCGCATGCGGGGACCCGGGTTCGATTCCCGGCTGCTTCCCACCATGCCATTGACAGCCTAGCTAGTGGGTGGTTATTAACAAGCTAAAAAAGCCAAAGGGGTGGCTGTGCTCGGCGTGCGATTGCCTCAGTAACATCGAGGCGTCGCACTGAAGGCCCGAGCGGTAACGTAATAATAATAAACGTGCTAAACTATGAGATTTCCATGGAAAATAGGATATGTGCGTTCCTTCCATAGGCGTAAATAACTCTCAGTTTGCGTGAATCGTTTGTGTTCATTTTTTTCTCTTCAGATTGAATCATAGTATCGCAAGCTAGTTCGAGAAAAAATGTTCGCATTTCCCTTCTTCACTTCTTTTCTCTCGTTCCTCTATGGCGTTTTTTGGTGCATTTCTTTTTATTTCTGAAATTCCCCTAAGCATTGTGTGTTCAGTCTAACGCAGTTTGCAGCGCTGGTTGTTTACGGTTTTGTTTCGGACAAAGTACTTTCTTCGAAGTATTATTATAAATTTCGATTATTGTTTTAAGTATCAGTTAATATTATTCGATGATCTATGATCGATTGCAGTGCTTTGGACGAGATCAAGCTATCTGGAGCGGTTATATCGGATCACATGCCTTACTATGTACGCAAAACCCTTCTTATGGACACGACGTTGCCCGATGTTTGATCAGCGCTAACTTCGAATTGTTATGTCTTTATTGCTTATCGCCGTATACTTTTATTACGGTAAATACGGTCCTCTGTGATCTTACTTGTAATTTAAAAGAAGAAAAAAAAACCAAATCGGCAGTATAAAGATCTCAGATTCCACTCCGCTGTGGATGCAGGTTTTTCGTAGGTTGTATTAGTCGACTTTGTTTACTTTTGCTATTTCACCTTTTATTTAGAAACTCTGGAACGATGGGCAGTTTGGTAATATTTGCTGATTATCTCCAGGCGGGATCAGTTTTATTCCTTGATTGATGTTAATCGTCCCATAAAACAGCTAGTTGGAAAGATGGTAAGATTCTGAAATTTTAAAAAAGTCCGGGGACAGTTGCGGTCGTAAGTGCAATATTTAAAGGTATCTAGCTGAGGGCCAGTCAGCTATTGCCCATAGATTGCTTTGTGATGAATATGTAAATATTTATTAAGCTGTTTATATTTATTACCTATACGGTCAGTTTCTTTTGCTTCCGATGACTCTTTCTAGTCTCCCTTTCTTTTAACGTGAATGAAATAGGCGTTTGATGCGCTCATCTTGGTTGGATAAATTTTTATCATTTTATTACGGTAAATACGGTCCTCTGTGATCTTACTTGTAATTTAAAAGAAGAAAAAAAAAAACCAAATCGGTAGTATAAAGATCTCAGATTCCACTCCGCTGTGGATGCAGGTTTTTCGTAGGTTGTATTAGTCGACTTTGTTTACTTTTGCTATTTCACCTTTTATTTAGAAACTCTGGAACGATGGGCAGTTTGGTAATATTTGCTGATTATCTCCAGGCGGGATCAGTTTTATTCCTTGATTGATGTTAATCGTCCCATAAAACAGCTAGTTGGAAAGATGGTAAGATTCTGAAATTTTAAAAAAGTCCGGGGACAGTTGCGGTCGTAAGTGCAATATTTAAAGGTATCTAGCTGAGGGCCAGTCAGCTATTGCCCATAGATTGCTTTGTGATGAATATGTAAATATTTATTAAGCTGTTTATATTTATTACCTATACGGTCAGTTTCTTTTGCTTCCGATGACTCTTTCTAGTCTCCCTTTCTTTTAACGTGAATGAAATAGGCGTTTGATGCGCTCATCTTGGTTGGATAAATTTTTATCAGGTTTTTTACGTTGCAGCTGAAAATGCGGTATTTTAGAAAAAGTATAGAACAACATCATATCGATGACGGTTATCTATGCTTCCGATACGTTCGAAGATCGCACATTTTTATGTGGAGCAGTTTGCACTCATCTGATGCGCTATTGAAGCTTGTTTCATTTAAATATGATGTTTTTTTTTTTTTCGGCAAAGTATTCAACAAAGAAATTTTTCTATAATTGATCAGTTTGTTTCCTCTTTTTCTTCTCATTCTGTGATCATCCGCTCAGTATAGCTTTATTGCTGTCACCTATCATTTATTCACTTTTCTAAGGGATCAGTAAATATCGCTGTTATATTGTCGTTTTATTTTGCACATTCAATGACGCACAAATTAATCTTTTTCCTCATGTGACACGTTTTTTTTTTTCGCTGACAATACATTAGTTGGTTTCATTGTCAGAATTAGTCCTTGACGGGGATTTCAGGAATATGGTCTCTTTTTTTTTCATACGCTTTTGCCATCTTAAAAACGCGATGTAAAAGCCTCATTTGTGTACGTTTTCGCTGTTTTGTATCCGTTTCCTCGGTTATATCACCGACCTAGCCACGGAAAGCTTAGCACGATGAAATTTCTAGCCATAATCCTTTGGGACGTTAAGAGGGTTCCTAAAATCAAACTTTTTTAAATGCTACATCGTTTTCGGAACCAATCCTGAATTGTTGTGGACGAAGTAAAGTGCAATTTTTGAAGTAATTGTGCACCACAATCCCGATTAAATAGTCTTTTGAAGTGTGAATTTTCGAATAAGAAATGAAAATTTTTGTATGTATAGAAGTCAACGGCGAGAGCAGATCCTTATGTGAGGCGATAGAGCTTTCATATTCCTAAATCATAATACGACGCTTGTATACAACATCACTGCTAATAAACCATGCGATCAAATGTGCTAAATATTCGGGACATCCGGTTAATTTGTCATTTGGTGGCTCATGATGGAAAATCATTTACTGTATGTTAAAAGATGTGCAGTGCAAAAACCGAAAGCTTCGGTTTATGCTGGAACATACTGTCGTCCGTTATTTTCTCACTTCCGCGCGAATAGACTT
>JPKZ01001923.1:41504-53692 GCA_000803305.1 Toxocara canis
GGTTGGGGACAAATGATGGTCACATGTTCGGTTCCATGGTGGCATCATTCGGCGTTTTTATCAAAATAGTGCATTGTTTAAAATGCAAAGCACTATGACACGAGCTGTCGGAATTCGCAACCGAGCATGTGATCGGCATATGACTCCTCCCCCCCCTGCACATGCAAGTGTGTAATCGCCGAAAAGGGAAAATAGTGGACGTCTTTTTGTGTGTGGAAGGGGAGGGGGAAGGGGTGTCGTAAAGTTAGAAAAGCTTTTATCAGTAATTCAAGTTCATCAGAAACGTTTGTTTACACACGTTCATTGAGCCGCCTTAACGCTCAACAACTCGTTTCCGCTTTACCCTTCTTAAAGATTTTTTTGAAGTAATATTTTATAATTTATATTGGAGCGCTGCTGCTTCGATAGGATACTTTTGTATTCGAGATGATCCATGCGTATTTGAGGTCGCAAATGCATGTGCTTGAATGAAGATAGTTTCGAATTTTGAAATAAGTTTCCAGTGCTCACTTTCACAGCTTCATCGCAACGGCAACAATGCGCGTGAATTATCTCAGGTTTTCCACTTTTTTTTTCACGTCAGCAATTAGGGGTTACAGGGGAAAGTGGTGTTTCCTTGAACATCTTTTCCTCCCATTCATCCTCTCTTCCTCCCCACCCCACACCTCCCCATCGCGTTCCTCCTCATCTTTTCTGTGAGGGGAATGAAAGTCCTGAACTGATTAGCCTACACTGCTACCACAGCAATGAAACTAATGAGGTGTATTACTTTTACCTGAGTGGATTTCGACTTTATTAGAGCACTGGTTGGCGCCTTGCACATTCAATATTTCACGCTGCTTGAAACCCCAGCTGCTAGATTCCTGTCACAAATTAAAACAGTTTCATCATTCCACTTTCCAACAACTATCCCCCCTCCTCTCTGTGGAGAAAATGAAAGTTCTCCTCCCCCTCCCCCTCCGCCTGCCCCGTCTCACTTCTTTACAACTATACATTTTAGTGCAGCAACCTCAAAAAGTTGGTTGTTGTGGCGCAGTATTCTATCAAAAAGTTAATTTCAGCGTGATGGCTGCTCGGCTTGGTTTGCGTTCTGCCGCTGTGGTGGTCGGTGGTGTTCAACAGGTGTGCAGGTGCAAAGAGCATGGCATGTTGTCTGCCATCTGTCAGTTAACTGCTGTTCGTGATGGTGATCTGATTTTCTTTGTGCGCCACAGCAACGGCAACAGTACCGAATTCGAAGATGCGGTACGTAGTGTGGGCACAAAGCCGGACGTATTTCATGTGGGTATGTTCTGTTCGCGGGTACGATCGATAGTGCACGCTGTGCCTAATGAAGGTGTGATATGTGAACCCGTCGACGATGTACTATGGCGGATCGACGCCGACCATATCGACGTGTTGACCGTACAGACGCAAACCGATCTAGTGGCCGAAAATGCAGCGCATTGGGCATTAAGTCGTGTTGGCTGCAGATATAATGATATTTTTTCGCCCGATTCGCTGGATTCAACTGGCGCAGAAGCGTACTACTGTTGTCAATTGATAACGAAGGCATACGCCAACTACGGGCTAGATACGCTATGCCCTTCACATACGCTGAACTTTGCCGATGCGCACGGACGAATACTTCCATTTTGGCAACATTACTACGAAGAACGTGGCGCGTTGATACCGCAAGGCGGAAAGGGTTCACACCCATCAAAGTTAATCACATCATCGCATCTTAGGAGGCGTTTTGCTAAGACACTTACTCGCATGGGCAAATTTGTGGTACCGGACCTGGTCGAGTCAGCACTTCATTTCGTTCATGGATCGCGGCTCGCCGCCCAAACAGCTGCAGCATTCGACATCATCGAACCGAGAAGCGGTTAGTTATGCTAAACATCGATCAAAAAATTAATCAACACTATACACATAAACATGTAATGTATTGAATGCTACTACAGTGCGGCACTTCTTTGAGAAGATACTTTTCATATTCGAAGTTAGACCGCAGCTAATTTGGCATCAAAATACATATGTGCCTGAATTAAGATTTTCGTGAACCTCCCCTCAAATATGCTTTGAAAATTTTAAATATTTAATTTTTCAAATTTACTGTGGCGTTTTAAAATCTTATGATTCGGGCATGTGTGTATTTATGCGTAATATCAACATCAAACCGTGCAATGATGAAAGAATTTGTTGTGGGAATGATGTCTTCTGATAAACTTCAAAATAAAACTCAATTTTTGTTGACTTCTGAGGTTTAGGGGACTGATGTCGTAATGATCTAAAGGGATATATGGAAGAGGTAACTCGGCGCTACTTGCCCCGTTGATTGTCACTACCAGAAAATGGACGTTCCATAGTGCAGCAAACAATTCACAGCGTTCCTATCGCATTCGAAACTCACGAAGTCACTTTTTTTTTCTTTCGTAACCCAAACGAATAACACTCAAATACATCACATAAGTGTTTAGCGACGTAGAACACAAATCAGAATTTCCCTAAGAATGAGTCGTCGTTTTTGAACTGCTTCTGTATGGAAAGGCCATTGAAGGTGTGGTGAGGACGCAGTGTGCGATCGCCGATTCGCAGCTTATAGACGCTGCTGTTCGTGATGCTCGTGAGGCGCAACCCAATTGGGCATTTCAAAGTGCACAACAACGCGGTGTTATTTTTCGGCGTGCTTCTTCGTTGATTCGGGTTACTCATGCTCAATTAATAGTACTCGCTAGTGTTATAGCTGTAAAATGGACAGCTTACCGAACGCGAAGGTTGAGACCTCGAAGATGTGTAACGTTAGTGTGTTCCATTAGAGCAGTGGAAAATCACCTAACTAACTGACCACGTCCAGCGGTTAACCGACCGTTTAAGACAAAGGTTTAACTCCTCGGTAGTACCGTACTGATCGCCAAGTATAAAAGAATATAAAAGAATAAAGGTTATAAAAGAAGAAAGATTTTCAAATTAAAACTTGCTCTAGTAGCCTAATGGAACAGATAAGATACTCAAGTGATTTTTTCTCATCTTGCTCTTTTAAGGGGATATCGTTAATAATTTATTGCATTTATATGCAGCAATTTACCATGAGATTTGTCGTTTTGGTCACATACAAAATGTGCGTTTCTCACACTCGTTACCACTTATCCCGTCCACCGTAGCTGTATCGGATAGGAATTGGATTACTCCATTTTCGGCCACTTACCTAAACGTGACTTGCTAGCCGTGTGATTATTGTCCACTATATCACTAGAACGTCTTTCTGCTGATTCGCTCCTTTATTCGCTGCCACTGCTTAAGTCGATCAGCATTCAGTGCTCTGTTTTCGTACATAATTGTCGTAACGCCGTCACTGATGGATGTATGATATCGATCGTTGTGCCCTAGTGTATAATCTATTGCGTCGTTTAGTTTACTTGAATTCGCCTTAAAATAGTGCGCGATCCTACCACACTCTTATGATGACACACCGACCGTTTAAGTGCAGACGCTCATCATACATTTATATAGCGACAGCTAACTCGCAGTAAGGCGAGAGAGCGGCATCAACGAAGATATCCCCAGAAAACACCGCGTACTTAAATGAGAAATTATGTAGTCGTAGTTGTCATTTGTTAAAATCAACAATACAAAATAGTTTTGCAGATAGAGGAGAAGATACTTATTTGCAAAATACTTATCTGCTTGGAAAGATATTTGTCAAACTTTGACGTTATGATGTTTCATTAGCGTGCATATTTTCTCGATAATTAATTAAGCGAATCTCTCTCTTGATCTGAGTGGTTTGGTTAGCTGTGAACATGCAAAATATCAGTTTTGATTGCAGGAATCGGTCGAAGAACTGGCAAAACTTGAGACTCTTGATTGTGGAAAACCGATTCGTGAATCACGCGATGATGTTCTGTCCTGTGCCGACTGTTTCGAGTTCTTCGCAGGCACTGCCCATAATCTGGCCGGTAAGACGTTTCGCTATCGTTCAATTAGTATTCCAAGAAGTATAAGTTGAGGCACGGAAATTGGAAGATGCTTTTCGCATTTTAATGCATCGTTGCTTGGAAAGTAAGTAGTGAGTTGGTACTAGGTCCGCAGAAGTGCGACGATCTACCAGACGCTCCAGGGTATTTGAATGTAGTCGGCAGCCACTTTTCGCAAATATCGTTTAACTCTCCAGTAGAACCCGTCCGCATCAAATGCTCTTTGTAGTCTCCTATTTCAAGAATCGAAGATTGTTGCTACAGTTGGATGATTGCACCGATTTATGAGAAGAAATATGTATAGATCAATTAGTAGAAATAGTCGCTTTTATTGTGAAAAATCTTAAATTATGTTTGGAACGGGAATGCTATGAGTCCATAGATTTCTACCATAAGTTATTCGGGATATAATAAATTTTCACCGTAAATCTAATACGAGAGATGTCAGCAGTTATCAGTTGCAAAAATATTTACTACTAATGAACGAATATAATAGAAACAGTTCTATTCGTGCCCAGAAGCTGGATTATCCGTTGGGAACTTTTCAAAGAACACTTAGACAAATAGGCTCCAGGTCGAGCCAACGGGGGTGGGTTCCAATTGTAGTGTTTCCACTCGCTCAAAAAATAATTTTTCTTGCTCTTTCATTAAAGCATTGACCATAGTTGCTTGTTGGTTTCTCATAAGAAGAGATTGCTTCATACGAACGCTAATCGTTTTTTTTTTTTTCAGGTTCACATTTTCCGTTAGAAAACAATGAAAGGTTTGCGTATACGTTACGTGAACCGTTTGGAGTGGTGGGTGCAATCGGTGTTTGGAATTACCCAATGCAGACCGCTTCGTGGAAGATTGCACCGGCTCTAATGTGCGGTAATGCGGTCATCTATAAGCCGTCGCCGTTAGCTCCACTGAGTTCGCTTGTGCTTGCACTTATTCTTCAAAAAGCGGGTCTTCCTGACGGTATATTATCCGTTGTTCAGGTCTTCATTTACGCTTTCATTTGTTGACTCAACTGTTTATTTTTTTTAATACGATGCTATTTACTTTTTGAAATATTCGACCGACATGGATATTTCGAAAAACTTTTTTTTCAGTTTGGGCAATATGAAAACTTTGAAAAATTCGATTTAAATCTTCCACTGTTTTAAGATGGGGGGAGTGGGGGGGGGATGCTTTTGCATTCGAAGTGATTCGAAGCGCAGCTGGAGCTCATTCAACACAAAACTCACGTGTATATCAATAAAGAAATCAGGAAATAAGCGGCAAAACAAAGTTTACATGCGCGAAAAGAAATAATGTAAAGGGATGTGATGAAAATTAAGTTTGCTATTAAAAGACGCAAGATTATTAGTAAATTTTATTTTTCGAGCTTTGAAATTCTCTCTGGTAGCCTTTGATTTTATCAGCGCTAAAAAAAATTTTGTCCAGGTTTGAATGAGCGGCAGTCTGGATTCTCAAATTTTAGTATTTTTCACGATTAGATATCCAAAGTTTTGCCATTCATACAGCACAATCAAGTTCTTCCGTGCATGAATTCCCTTTTCATCATTCCTTTGTAAATAAAAGCAGTCGGTTTTTACGTTTCCTGACTGCTAAATTTGTTTAAATAATCTCTTTATAATACGATATTCAAAAAAGAAACAATGGCAACTGCTAGAGTTGGTGTTAATTCTTTACAAACGTTCGTTAACGAATGTGTATATGTTTTAGGGTGATGGAGAGACGGGAAGATTGCTATGCGAACATGAAGGAATCGACAAGGTGACTTTTACTGGCAGTTCAGCGACAGGCTCAAAAGTTTTGGCTGCATGCTCGCGATTGGGCCATCTGAAACCAGCAACCATGGAACTTGGCGGTAAAAGTTCATGCATCGTTTTCCCTGATGCCGATCTCGATGTGGCTGTCAATGGAGCCTTGATGGCCAATTTCTATAGGTATGTCTGTTAAAAAATGATTTATTCTGGCTCTTTAACGGCTGTTTTTATCTGCATTTTCAACATTCAGATAGAAATTATATACCGTCTATAGTTGATTGCTCTTAGAGATTACTTCAGAATGTTAGGGCGATGTCTATGAAAGTCTGATCAGAACCGACCTTTGACAGTTTTCTAGTAGGATTCACCGTTGCCGTCGCATACGTGATGGATCGAGTTTGAGGGAGTTCGAATTTTTGTAAACGAACATTTCAGTGCACAGAAACTGAAAACTCTTCGTTGAAGCGCTTTGTAGTGCTCAATTTTGAAGATTTTAAATGGGAAGGGGGGATGTAATCTCCTAGAAGCGACTGATGGCTTGCTGGCCTTCTTGGGCAAGCTTGTATTGAACAAGGGTTGGAAGAGGCTTAATGAGAATTTTATGATAGGTATTTACGATACATATTTCAGTCAAGGAGAGGTCTGTTCGAATGCATCAAAGATTCTTGTGCATGATCTGCTTATTGATGAATTCCGTAAGCGCATTTTGGCCGCAACAAAAGCGATTCAAGTCGGAGATCCATTAGATGAGAAGACACGTATGGGTGCTCTCATCTCCAACGAGCATCTCATTAAAGTCAAATCGCTTATCGATGAAGCTTGTAAACAGGTTAGCCAATATTGCTTTCACGCTTAACAAAAATTATGCCTGCTTATTGCTTTATTTCATGCCGATGTACTTAATGTGTACTGGTACAGCCATTATTTGTATTACTGCGAAATGCGAAGCGCAGCATCGTACAATAACCTCACTCGACTTTCTGTTTAGCGCTTTGAACGATGAGTTTCTTTCATCATAGATGCGCAACGAGAAGCATAAGCAAGAACTTAACTGAAACGTAAAGAAACTTGATTAGGAAATTCCTTAAGTCATTTGAGAAGCGAAATGAAACAACGCTACCATTACTTTGATAATATTTCCTTTTTCTTTGTTTTTACATATTTTTAGCAACGTATTTGTTTACTGTTGAATAAATGGTAAACAGGAATCTGTTCAATCGAACATTACTTAAATAAATGAAATTAGAGAAGGGAAACTGAAAGTTCAGCGATGAAAGGTGGGAGATGTAAAAGCTGTTGGCTGTATCGTGAAATTGACCGATTCTTTTCTGTAATCAGAGGGCGTATAGCTTATTAGGTTCCATTTAAAGCATATGAAATAAGAGTTATTTCTACGTTAACAAGCACATCCGTTTCCACATCGCTACGCGCAGTCGAATACGTTCGCATCATTTGTCCTTAAAGAATGTTTCATTTTGCGCAACCGGAATTCACTATTTAATTTACAGGTTCTTATCCATTTAGTAGTAGCTTTCTTCCTGGCACGCCTTAAAGTTACAAAGTTTCCTGTTTCTTTCAGTTTTCGAGGAGAGGCTATCAGTTCATTCAAGAAAGGTTCTTTACTTTTTTAACTTCCAGGTAGAAGTGGTCTTGTACTTTATTTAAAGAAATATTCCAGTTAAGGTGGATCTTCCAACCAGGAAACAAGAGAAATTGTTTAGGGTGCAAAGGTGCTGTGTGGCGGTGAACGAGTGACAGTGAAAGGTCTTGAGGGAGGATTCTACCTCTCGCCCGCTATCATCGAAAATGTTAATTCGAGCATGCGTATATACAAAGAAGAGATCTTCGGACCTGTAATGATGCTCATTCCATTCGAAACCTTCGAGGTTAATTCCGGCTGTATTTATACTTCTTTCCCTCTCGTTATTCTTGTAGTGATAATCGTAGTTAAAGCCCTTCTAAGGTTTGAAAGATTTATAACCGCGAATTTTACAACAAAATTTCCCCTATATTTTCTACGATATAATGTGAAATGTTTAAAACGAATCATTGAAGCTGAGTTTTGTTCAATGCGTCTAATGAGTCATTTCACTTGCAATGTTAAGTCATATCACTTGGAAGTTATGAAAATCCACTTTCATCGTCAACATCTCAGTTACAGTTTACATAATGCGTACTGAAAGTGCAATATTCGTATAAGTTTTTCCCACCTCCAAGCGATTTAAATTTACCTCCATCCTCTCCAAATTAAGTACTTTTGTTTTTTCGCCAAACTTCAGTTTCGATTTAATCGTGTTGTTATACATTTTTGTTTAGTGTCATTTTTGCAGGAAGCCGTTCAAATCGCCAACGATACTCCATATGGTCTGGCGGCGGGCGTTTTCACTAAGTAAATTTATACCCATTCTTCCTCTCGAGCTTCATTATTTTGGAAACATTGATGCTATGGAACTTCATGATTTATGGCTCATTTCGCTATAGGCGATAAACGTTTTTGGCTTACAATCAAGGAGACATCCAATCACCGTAAAATAATAAGCAAATCAGATCCGAGGAGCCAAGAATTTTATGAGTTTTAGTTGCCCACTTCGTATTTGCTTTTATTCTAAGTACTGGTCTTACTTGTTTTGCATAAATATCTTTTTGTACATTTCTTGCAGTCATTTGAAGTTTCTCAGTTAAAAGGTTTTTCATTTAGCTGCTAGAACAATTCGCTGTTAGTTTATTTATGATTTTTTTTAAAAATCATAGTTACCTTCCCAACTAATCCAGCCCACTTAACGTATAGGTTTTCAGATTAATTGTTAGTTCGCAAGTTAGTTAAGATTTGCCGATTGAAACGTTTCTTCGAGGATTTTCTTAAATTTTCTTCAAAGGACATTTCTATAAAAGTTTATTTCACATTTTAATTCCATAATTTTAAAGGGCAGAAATTTTCTCGAACTATTTATTGCCTTTCTGTTTGTTCAGTTGAGAACTTAATGCATCATCGAAAATTGAGGATCGCATTTCGTTGCCATTTTTTTTCCACAGCTGCTTATTGCTTTATTAGAGAATTTTTCATCATTTCGTTGTGAAATCCTCTAAAAACAGAGAGCAGAGATGAGTGAAAATGTGCAGTTGTATGGGTATTTTATTGTTTTGTCACTTGCAGCGATATGAATACTGCGTATACGGCTGTGTGTCGTCTCCGAGCCGGGAATGTCTATGTGAATACGTATAACGACACAAGTATGTTACTTTTTTCTCTCTTTTCAGCTCTTCAAGGGTTTCCCAATGCCATATTACAAAGATGAGGATATTCATTCAGTTATTTTCTTGGCACAGAGAGTCAGCGTACAATCTTTTTGAAGAGAATAATTTACTTACATTTTTGAAATTGTTAATTCATTTTATCGTTCTATTCCACGAGCTTGTTCCGTAAAAACTTATTCTTTTAGCAAAAAAAGGAAAGCGTATTTTCATGCGGAAAAGTATTGAAAAATGACCGAGGTAAGTGTGATTTGGGACACTCAAAACTCGGAGTACCATTTTTGATTACTGAATCCCTTCAAAATTAACTGACCACCATCCGAACCGTCAGCCCCAGTGTCATCACCACGTTTTTTGTGAAATAGCTTTTTCGTTCATCGTGGCATGTGTTTAAGTATTCTGATACATTTCTGATACATAAGGGGAAGGGGGGGGGGGGACAATGGCATTCGGTGGACGCTTTTTCTCGTGAATTTTGCACAAAAATAAACGCAGAGTTGAGGACGTTTGAGATGCTTATTAGCTTTTAATGAAACAAGTGCTATATTCAAGTAAACGAAAATCTTTGTCGCCCAAGCGAAAAATGTCCATGAAACAGTCGAGATTTTCTGTGTGTAACTTCAACACGACCCCCTCTTCTAAATGGGATGAATGATGAGCAATAGCGGACGTGCAGATTTTTTCCGGCACTTTAATTATATGAAAAACGTTTATACTCTTTATACCTATTTTACAGTATTTATACTCGAAATGATACAGTAAATGACATTACAGTATATTCGTATTAGAAAAATGGTAAAGTAACTCATTGGTGGATGGCAAACAGTATAAGATAGGGTAGCTTTCGGGGCAGGGAACTAAATAAGAGTAGATAGTGTTTGTAGTAAATAGAAGTAGATAGTTTATTTTCAAATAAATTCAAAGACTGAAAACGACGGAGATAATTCGTTGAGCATTTACGAAAAATATATAATATTGATCGATTCAGATACGATGGTACCATTCGGGGGCATGAAACAATCAGGATTCGGTCGTGAGAATGGAGTGGCCGCATTAGAGGCATTCTCGCAGATCAAGAGTGTTTTCATAAACGCATCCAAAAAACTCGATAATCCGTTCGCCGTACCGAGTGAGCCTAGTTGAGCGTCGTTGCCTTAACATCCTTCAGCAAGTCTCATCTTCCCACTTCACTTGGCCTACGCTACGCTCCGACGATGTGTGCATGTGGTCGAGTGGTACGTAAATAGCGTAATTCAGTGAGTGGTTCGGTGCTATGTATGTAGAGATGATACACGCTATGTGCCTCGCCACTTAACACTTCATATGTCTAGTAATCCTATCGCACCGTTGTAAAAGCGTTCAACTGAAATTCACTGCATATGATTTTGCACATGGCTAGGAGCTGTGAAATAAGGATTGTCCAATATAGCAGCGATTCGACAGAAGAGTGACCTTTCATAGGGTCGACAAGTCAGTCAACTGTTAGGTTTTTAGAAGTTCTGAACTAGTGAGAGCGGTCGGATTGAGCTTGGCTTTCTGAGGGACGATGCCGCATAAAGACAGCAATTAACTTGGCAGTCGGCTGTTTCGTTGAGCGGCCGACAATATTATGGCCTCGAAACAAGTGCTATTGAATTCCTGTGTCAGAACGTAGTGGGGCAGGCTAATAATGTTCGCCGCAAATTTTGATTTTACAAAAAGGAGCACCATTCATTAATAAAAAGTCGAGGTTCGACTATTATTTCAGGAACACAGGGTTGTTGGGGGGGGGGGGGGGGGGGGGGGGGGGGGGAAGTAGCTTTTTCGTTCATCGTGGCATGTGTTTAAGTATTCTGATACATAAGGGGAAGGGGGGGGGGGGACAATGGCATTCGGTGGACGCTTTTTCTCGTGAATTTTGCACAAAAATAAACGCAGAGTTGAGGACGTTTGAGATGCTTATTAGCTTTTAATGAAACAAGTGCTATATTCAAGTAAACGAAAATCTTTGTCGCCCAAGCGAAAAATGTCCATGAAACAGTCGAGATTTTCTGTGTGTAACTTCAACACGACCCCCTCTTCTAAATGGGATGAATGATGAGCAATAGCGGACGTGCAGATTTTTTCCGGCACTTTAATTATATGAAAAACGTTTATACTCTTTATACCTATTTTACAGTATTTATACTCGAAATGATACAGTAAATGACATTACAGTATATTCGTATTAGAAAAATGGTAAAGTAACTCATTGGTGGATGGCAAACAGTATAAGATAGGGTAGCTTTCGGGGCAGGGAACTAAATAAGAGTAGATAGTGTTTGTAGTAAATAGAAGTAGATAGTTTATTTTCAAATAAATTCAAAGACTGAAAACGACGGAGATAATTCGTTGAGCATTTACGAAAAATATGTAATATTGATCGATTCAGATACGATGGTACCATTCGGGGGCATGAAACAATCAGGATTCGGTCGTGAGAATGGAGTGGCCGCATTAGAGGCATTCTCGCAGATCAAGAGTGTTTTCATAAACGCATCCAAAAAACTCGATAATCCGTTCGCCGTACCGAGTGAGCCTAGTTGAGCGTCGTTGCCTTAACATCCTTCAGCAAGTCTCATCTTCCCACTTCACTTGGCCTACGCTACGCTCCGACGATGTGTGCATGTGGTCGAGTGGTACGTAAATAGCGTAATTCAGTGAGTGGTTCGGTGCTATGTATGTAGAGATGATACACGCTATGTGCCTCGCCACTTAACACTTCATATGTCTAGTAATCCTATCGCACCGTTGTAAAAGCGTTCAACTGAAATTCACTGCATATGATTTTGCACATGGCTAGGAGCTGTGAAATAAGGATTGTCCAATATAGCAGCGATTCGGCAGAAGAGTGACCTTTCATAGGGTCGACAAGTCAGTCAACTGTTAGGTTTTTAGAAGTTCTGAACTAGTGAGAGCGGTCGGATTGAGCTTGGCTTTCTGAGGGACGATGCCGCATAAAGACAGCAATTAACTTGGCAGTCGGCTGTTTCGTTGAGCGGCCGACAATATTATGGCCTCGAAACAAGTGCTATTGAATTCCTGTGTCAGAACGTAGTGGGGCAGGCTAATAATGTTCGCCGCAAATTTTGATTTTACAGAAAGGAGCACCATTCATTAATAAAAAGTCGAGGTTCGACTATTATTTCAGGAACACAGGGTTGTTGGGGGGGGGGGGGGGGGGGGGGGGGGGGGGGGGAGGAGA
>JPKZ01001923.1:53779-65107 GCA_000803305.1 Toxocara canis
GTTTGGGGGGGGGGGGAGAGAGAGAGTGGGGAGGAAAGAAGTACTTTGCCAATCGCGTCATACTTGGAGGAGAGAAACGGGAAGGCGACAGTTATTAGGAACGTGTTTTGGGTAACTCAACGAATGATGAGTTATTTTGGGTATTTGTTTATGTACTTGATACCCTCAGTAAGTACAAATATGGAAGATACCTGTACATTTTGAATTAGAGACGCAAAATGCAGGGTATTAAATGTTTTGCGTTAATGAGACGCTTCTGCACAACGCATCAACTGGAGAGCAGTACTACACAATAGGAAAGCGCAGTGCGTTATTGGTTTTTTTTTTGTTGAATGTCCGCACAAAAACTTTCATTTCTGAATATGTGCTTTGGCAAATTTACGACTCGTAAAGCGCTGCTCGGCGTAACATTAGTAAAGTGGACTAAGAAAGAAGAAAGTGTTTGGAGCTAGCTACTCAACCAGTCGATATCCGATTTACATATAAATAATCCCCACTCATCGGGGCGGCAGTAGTCAGTGGTAGAGTTCCCGCTTCGCATGCGGGAAGAGCTGGGTTCGATTCCAGGCTGCTCCCCACCATATCACTGACAGCCCAGCTAGCAGGTGGTACTTAACAACAAACTAAAACAGCCAAAGGGACGACTGTGCTCGGAGGGAATCATCTTCAAGCATGAAACTTTTCGGCATTTAGCTATGAAAGCTCTTTATATAAAATAATTGCAAAAGTTCAAACTAATAATTTCGATCTAAGAATAGTACTTAACTTACAATTGTGAAAATCGGTCGGCACTACAGTGCATTGCAATTAGCGTATTTTCATTTCTGGACCAAGATAGAAGTACCGCAGCTGAAGGCGCTAATCTTCAATACCGGAACCGACCAAGCCGTTTCTACAATTAGCGGCACTTTCTCTTTGACTGTCATCGGTAACTCTCTCCATGATACCTTTTCATTCTCTTGAGAACGTGCATACACAACGAAAAAGTATTCAATAAGTATGTATAACTTGTTAGGCTGAGGTGCTCGAAAACGAAATATGTCCTTTCACATCTTGTTTAGCTCTAAAGATACTACATAAAAGGGCATCAACCATCTGACTAGTATCCAAAGTTTAGGGCTTTCAACTCCCCCCTCTCATTAATTTCTCTAATCATTCACTTCCTCCTTACCATGCAAAAAACTGAAAACTGAAACATACTACTGCCTTGAGTATAACCAACTGCTTCTCTAGATACCTCCCGATAAATTAAGCTGTGACTGTGATAGATAATCTAGTCAGATCAAATCTTATGTTCGCATCCTATTTCCGGACGTAGTTTTAAAAAAATTAGATGAACTAAGGGATTTATGGTTGCCCCCTAAATCGGCTGTTCAGCCGCAGAATAGGTCATTTGGTCCCTTTTCCCAAAACAGTTCCCCCCTTAGAAGGGGCTCTCTTCTCAAGGACCTCAGGGCTGTATTAGACAATAGTGGGTTCATTTAAATGACCATACTGAAATCGTACTTCAGGTATGGGAACAATGAATGAGTTAAAGAAATGAGATAATCACATATAAGTATCTCTAGCAATACCATTCAAAAATGCAAAAAGTGCAACACTCCTAGGGATCCGCTGCGAACGATTTACATAAAAATAAAAGTATCGCAAAAATGAATAAAATAACGACCTGAGCAAAGCATTTGGGCAATGTGAAATTTCAACAATAGAACAATGAAAATCATTTTAAAATGCTTGAATGGCATTTTCTGAAGAAAAAAAACGCATCAAAATAACAAATAATACAGCACTCTATTTTTCACGCAATGATAACAAAACTGATACACCATACAACAGCCTATGGCTAGCACACATAACTCGCTGATAGCAGGCGTTGAAGATCTCCATTTAAGAATAATGCAGACATAAATCAAAAACGAAGAGGTAAATCACCATCATTACAACGCATTCGAAAAGGCAATTATTCTCACTGTCCAAATTACGCCAGGTTAGTGGCCTTTACATAAAGCATGCGATCATGCATGTCCTTACACGTGGACGTATTCAGTTCAACAACTGAGATGCTCACCTTACCTCCACAGTAGATTAATGATTTCATATGAGAAGCGCAAAGAAAGAAGAAAGCAAGAAAAGGGAAATTTTGCAGAAATTGCAAAAAAAAGTGGATGATGAAAGCCTACAAATATAACTGTGTCGCGAAATCCGTCAGGATGCTGGCATCTCTGCTCACTGGGATAGGAAGACATATAAAACAGCTGGGGAAAGCAAGAAGAACCGAAGCGGCATGCTGAATATCTATTGTTTAGCTTCCAACCGTCCAGCATTTTGTCCGCAGGATTAAGTAAGCCCGACTTACGGATAGAGTGAAGCCATTGGAAAAGGCAAATGAAAGAGAAACACAAAGAAAGTGAAAAAAAATAGAGCACCGAAAGGAGGACAGATACAGTGAAAACAAATTTTAAAGATAGGCACTCCAAACAGTTACGACGAAAAGCATATGAGGCGTGTCGGGATCCGTAGCCAGGAGGAAGGCAAATAAGAAATTCCCTTCCCCCCCCCCCCCCCCCCCCCCCCCCCCCTACTTAAAGCAAAGATGAGAGAGGGGGCCAGGGAAGTGAGATACGGTAGAAATTTAGTAAACTCAACCCTTAAATTTGAAAATTCTCGGCGTCTCACCTTCCCACTCGAATATTTCGAAAACACACTTAGGCACGTTGAAGGAATCATCACTGTTTTGAAAATTTGTTTCCAGTTTTCAAACGTTAGTATGCTAATATTCGACTGGAGGTACTTCGGAATGCCCAAAAATCCTTTTAGAAAAACGGATTTTCTCCCCCTCCTCCCATCCCTCCAACCCCTCTCTCAAATTCAAGCTCTGTGCCGAAACAGAATCCTGGCTGCGAACCCTGAAGAATACTGCCCAATCAGCAAGCGATTAATTTCGATTACACAAAAAGAATGTTTTTGGGAAACCAAAATTTCGTGTTTCACATTGCATAGAACATCATGAAACCTCATTGTTTCGGCAATAATTGTCTTCCGTTATACTAAACAGTGATCGACTGCAGCTCCACTGAAGAAGAGGAGGGAAACTTTTGCTCTCCATTCTATGAGCATACATTAAGCCAGCCCTCCCCCCCCCCCCCCCTTCCTCTACCACACTTGGGTAATTTTAAATACTTACGTTGCTAATGAAGAACAAATGAAAATCTGAAGCGCTTATTTCACTGCTTCAACGTCTTTCCGATGCCGCCTTTCAAGTCAGCCTCATATGAAATGTGCAGTTGTATCGCTTTCGCAAATTCACTCTTCCGCTAAAGAAGATTAACTGCCCACAGCGCGAAGATATTATATCGGCTTTAAGCAGTACAATATTAAGCATACGGACTCGAAAAAATTTGCATAAATCATAAATCGACAACACCAGGCTAGTGCGCAGACGCTGACTCTCCACTAGTTCAAACTATGGCCAAGTCCTTGTTGGTTGAATAAAATCTCTCATTAGACACGATAGCACCCTTTTGTTGAGATAGTCGAGTGTACAACACAAATGATCGATGTTGCCAACTTATCCTTACAATTTATTGGCCAATCGATTATTTCTCGTAGAAATATAATATTTCTTTTAAAAAAAAGACCGCTCGGTGATAAGCGAATTGGTAAATGCCAAAAACAAGTTGACAACATCGTTCAGAATCGACTTCCTTAAGATAATAACGATAAAAGAACGTATCAGCTAACATGTTAAATGCATTCAAGCTCTACTCACATAAAGCAATGCTGAACGAGAAGAATACAAGCGGTGAAAACTTCTTCAAAGCGGCCATTCCGTTTAAGAGATACATCCAATCAGTTCATGAATACTTATTATTGTCGTTGCTTTTTTAGTTACTCCATGCCATTACGCTGTTAGCATATGTTGCGTGCGGGTACCAACGTGTGGTCTGATATCTCTGGTTGCCTTCCCACCTCACCGCAGATGAGTAAGAAAATTAGGATGGGAGACGGGGGAAGGGGAAGGCGGGGTATTTTCTCTCGTTAAATGAAGTAGCGGAAAACGAGGAATTCTTTCTGAAGTATAAGCGGATGGATATATTCATCATCATTTCGAAGTGGCAAAAATGACTCATATAAATCACACGTACAAAGTCGTCGTAGCATTATAAAGTACGACTTTCTGTTGCTGATGCCATATGCGCTTGCACCGTTTTTGACAAACTGGCTGATGGCATCGCTTTTCACATCGAAGCACTACAAAAACTACTTTAAGAAATTATGGAAACTTCACCTCCTTACACTCTTCCCAAAAGACCAATAACTCTTCTCATCATTCAGAACTCAGAAAAGCGCATGACACTAATATATACATCGAATATAGCTAGATGAATTAGAAGAGAAATCATTTAAGATGGAGGTGCAAAAGGAACCACACGAGGATTCTGTATCAAGAAGTGAAGTAGATGATGTTGTTGTTGAGGCAACGCTGGCACCGTGCCAGTGCAAAACAATGTCGGCGAAAATATTGTCGCTAAGTTCTCGACGCTCATTTTATTTTGCTCGCTATTGGCGGCAACCTTCTGCATGTGCATCAGCAACGCTAATAGAGTACGTCCGTTCGATTCATTCAACTCTTTCAACGCTTTCCTGAAACGAAAATCCATCATATGATAATTTCTAGTTGGAACACTGATAAAACTTCATTCAACAGAATCGCTGCGGCATCTCCATCACGGGCAGCGCTAACAGAAAAACAGGCGTTTTGCTAAGTATCGCTTAAGAAAAGTTACGTACACTATTGCATGGTTGAACAGTCCCCACTTGAAGAATTTTGACGGTAATTCTAAGGCTACGATGTCGTCAGAAGTAAATTTCAATTGCATGAGAAGTATTCCCTGGGAACGGTCGAAGATCGTTGTCCAATTCCGCCCGTGCATCGAGAATGGTGGGTATTCGTCATCGATCTGCGGTAGCGCTAGACCCTCCTCCCTTCTCAACATACTAGGCCGAATTTGGACGAATAAGGTGAAGAAAAAAGAGTCAGTACAACCTTATAACAGTGACATGCTTCCGCACTAGCCAACACATAGTTCGCATTTCCTTGTGAATAGCCACTGCGCTCTAAGCATGCCGCTATCCTATCCCCCCCCCCCTTTCCCCTCTCCTGCTTTCCACCTTTTATTTTAGAAAATACCTCACTACGTGTTGTGCTAGAGGACATTTTGCAAGATAAATCGGTTGTGTGTGGTATGAAGATACCCTTCCCTCTTCAAATGAAAGTGCTACGAGCGGAACTTAGCTCAAGCACATAATAAAGGTTTGTACGAATAAGAAACAAGCACATCAAGGATAAGCTTTGACTAGCCTGCAAGTTTTCATACGGTCATGGAGGGTGCGGCTGCCCGAGAAAGCGGCGAGAAGGGAACGATAAACAGAGAAGGGGACAAGCTGCTGGGGCAACAAACGGAGATAAAGCTTCAAAAGGCCAGCCACTGTGTGAATATCCTCTACCATCGACAACTCCACTCTATGCTGTGTATCGAACAGTCTCCTTAGCCTTTCCATTTGCTCATGCGATCCTGACACCTGCAACATTCACTCCTTCATGCACTCCGCCAAGCCACATTCCGCGTTCAGAACTGCATGTGGACATCTTGCTTGACATATCGGCGACGATAGTAACGCTACGAGGTTGGTTTCTTTTCACGAGTTCGCATATGATAAAACCATCAAGAAGGCTGGAAAAGTATAACAAATAAACATATTGCCACACCACCTATACATTCTGTGGTCATCGTTTGTGCAAAATAAAAAAAAAAAAAGAAAAACTAAATTCGACAAAGTCCATAAATTCTGCCAAATTCATTAATACACAAATTAAGCTAACAGAATTAACCAACATATTTTCCAAAAGCGACACATATTGTAAGCGAAAACTCGCGATCACCGCGGTGCACAATAATGAAACTCGTAAATGGCAATATCAACGCACTCAAATGGAAACGTTAATTGAAGAACTTCATTTTTGAGAGAAACATTCAATAAAACAATCATTTTCCTTTTTGCCGATGCAATTTACGCCGTTCGTCGCATTAAAAAAAAAACAATTTACGCCGTTCGTCGCATAAAAAAAAACGAAATGATAAAGAAACTATAAATCTATCAAAATTGTAATATCCTCATTGAAAAACTGCTCGTTTGGAAAAACAAATCGTTAAGCTTTACGCGATAAATTCCTTCGACGCGAAGACCCCTAATTTCCACTTCAGCAATGCACAACGAAACGACGGGTGGTACGGATACGGCATGTGCCATGCAAAGAGTACTGATATCCACTGCAAACATCCTCTTTACGTATTTCGCTTCTGGACGACAGTCGTTTAGCGTACGCTCGCTACACTTCTTATGCGCACTGAAGCCACAGTCTTCACACTTCACTCCCTTCAAACAATCTAACGTTCGCACGGCAAAATGTTAGGCTCTGAAAACGAATATATTGCAGTACTTTAAATAAGGCCTTCGGGGCTGTAAGACTACAGCTTTTGAAAGTAAGGACTTCTTCAGTGGAGACGCTTTATTCGCGATTACAGAGTACTTTTGATTTTACATCAAAATCAAGCATCAATATATACAAGCGCGATTCTTTTTTTGCAAGAGAGTTCCAATTCGCCTCAATGATAACCCTGTAACCAATACTTTCTAGAAATGCAGTTGTTATGGAGGAAGTAGCCGGGTATTACATTTTTTAAAATAGATTCAAAGAGGCTCTGACTTTACGACCAAAATATTACGAAATTTGACATCACCGTCAAACAACATCACTGACAACGCTTATATTGCCTTCTACTAACGGCAATAGCATTGTGCACACAACATTAACGATAATGTCAAAGAACCCAAAAAATCTGAATGCAATCTATTTACGTCACACTGCTCTCGCCCTATCCTCAAAACAATACGTATATTGGACCTCTACCCACATACCAGCTAATGGTTACGTTTCAAGACCTGACTGCCACCTCAACTTCCCACCGCATCCGTTTCGCGATTTCATTTTTTCGTTCCTTCGAACTTGTTTTTTTCTATTACTCTCTTCCTCTTCTCATAATACTTTCTATCTCCTTCCAAATTCCAACTGAGTAGTAACGGCCTTGAGATGCATCGTCAAACAACATCACTGACAACGCTTATATTGCCTTCTACTAACGGCAATAGCATTGTGCATAAAATATTAACGAAAATATCAAAGAACCCAAAAAATCTGAATGCTTGTCAAACTATTTACGTCACACTGCTCTCGCCCTATCCTCAAAACAATACGTATATTGGACCTCTACCCACATACCAGCTAATGGTTACGTTTCAAGACCTGACTGCCACCTCAACTTCCCACCGCATCCGTTTCGCGATTTCATTTTTTCGTTCCTTCGAACTTGTTTTTTTCTGTTACTCTCTTCCTCTTCTCATAATACTTTCTATCTCCTTCCAAATTCCAACTGAGTAGTAACGGCCTTGAGATGCAGCGCTGTTTCCAGCTAACGTTGTGACTCCCATGAAAAAAAAAAGCAAGTGCGGAGAAAAGGATAGAGAGCTGCAAACCGACGCAGCTGAAGATGGATATCGCAACCAAGCCAGGAAACTGAAAGAGGCAAGAGTGAGCGTATTGAGATCACCTGTGAAGTATATATACAAATTATAACCTGCTGTACGAGTCCCCACATGAAATTTCGGCAGTAATCGCAATAGTGAGGGATACGGAAGGTAGCTGGCACGAAATTATGACATCTAGCAACTGGTACTCGCTTGCACTCTGCAGCCTTTTGGTACTGCGAATAAGGGCTTTGCTCGTATATCGCCTCATCAGCCATTCGTTGAATGTAGTCGTTCGCATGTTTCTCCATGTGCATCGTTATTAGACCATCTGCTACCAGATCCTCCAACGTCTCGAACCTACCACATATATATTTCT
This sequence comes from Toxocara canis, assembly GCA_000803305.1. NCBI lineage: Eukaryota > Metazoa > Nematoda > Chromadorea > Rhabditida > Toxocaridae > Toxocara > Toxocara canis. Next base: position 61,746 of record JPKZ01001923.1, read on the forward strand.
CATAAAGTACTTGTTTACTTCAGCATAAGACAACGGCATATGAAAAAACCGAGAATTCTCTCAGGCCAAATAAATATGGCACTTACATTAAAACTTCTAATATAGGCGCTAGGCCGCTCCAGCAACACTGTGACGCTGCTCTCTTGTTGTTATGTCGTTCAAGACATACTTCTCGAATAAAAATTTTCTACCTTCGAACTGCTCCCTCGCCTCCTCCCTCTTCCTTAAAATAAGGGAGTGCGCCTCTCCCCGTCCCCTCCCCCTCCTCAACAAAACAAACAAATTCGCTAACCTTTAAATTTATAGACAAGCATTCTCGAATTACAACAAAGCAAACAGTTAAAAGATGGTCGGCGCGCAATACGAAACTCAGTCATATAAGTATGAAAGGCTTCAACTCTGTGACTGAAAAAAAAAAGGAACGATAGGGGATGTTTATGATGAGCTGTGCCAATACGCATTTGGTAGTACAACTAGTTTCACAGGATTTTAATAAGTGATAAAACACACTAATTGTGTATTCATTTTTTGACAGAATCGATTGGACGTATAAATCAATAGCAAAACATTCGTTTTCCACATTCTATGTGCCACTTAGACGAGCCGAATGCTGGACACGAATAACCGCATCTTTGCATATAAAATTTGGCTTGAAACTTCCCCGACTGATAGATCGGCTACCATCGCGTCAGCTTCGCATATGTTTAAGTAACACATGTATGCGCTGTCCATAATAAATACTTTGATTCTTTTAATGGTTGACGAGAAAAATACATGCGTTGGGCGCTACTCGTTACAACAGCCGTTAACGTTGAGAAAACTGTATGGCTTAAATTGTAGAGTTACCTTTTCTCGCCAACATAGTGCATTCCATCGTAGTACAATTTGTAGTTAAGGACATGGTTGTCGAACAACATACATAATGTGGCTGCATCCAAAGAGCGTTTCGATGCACGCACCAGGTAGGCACCCTCACCTGCCTCACGCAACATTCGCTCAGCAATATCCCTCTCTATGAGACCATGAAATTCGGTTCCATACTGCAAACAGAGGCGCATATCGGTGCAAGTCTGGTGAATATATGAATGAATATCACTCACAGCATATTTGAATCTGTACTTTTAAATATCGCATTTGTAGACAGCGAATGTGCGCTAATTCAAATGAACCACTCGATTAGATGATGAGCACGGTATCATTCAGTACTTATACGACAAGAGCATTAAACTTGTAAAAAAAATTAGCATGGCCTAAACTTTACAAATTATGAAGCATATAAAAATCCCGTCGACGACCTTAACCTTGGTTTCCATTGCCTAGTTTAGTCGAAGTTGGCCAGAGGGATGTTGCCACTTTTTAACCGAACACAACGCGACAGCATCGCATCATAATGACTTGATCCAAAAGCAACACTCAGCTGTTCATAGCCAACGAAACAATGCAAACGCATCGCCGATTGACCTTTTCTGTTGAAAATCAATTTCAATTCGCAAAAGCAATTAAAAATCAGAAAGTTTGCAACCAAAATTCTTTCCCGTTTCACCGCGATAAATATACCATAGCGGGTGACCCTCAAAATGCGATTTTCAGAAAGGAAAAGCCAAAAGGATGCGCGAATTGCTGCCAGCTGCATAAACATGCCGAGTTCTATTTTTGGCAAATACTCTGCAGATAAGCAAGTGGTACCTGAGGCGGAGTTGAAGGAGGTTTAGTTTGGCACTTCACAGCCAACGGACGAGGTGCAGCTTCTTGCAGCAAGTAAAGATTCTGCTTCCAGTATCCGAACTCATCTTCCATATTCCGGCTACGATGCGCCAGCTCTTTGCCTTTAACATATACAACAACTATTACTACTCCAAAACACATAAGCAGTAATCAAAAACAAGCAAACGACAAGTGACTGACGACATAGCAATATACTTAGCGATATTATAGCGTTTCAATATTTGACTAGGCATGAGAAATGCCGACGGTTCAACGTTCGAAGAATGATTCTTGAAGCAAATGTTTTTAGAAATTTATGGGCTCATCACCAGCAACAATTCAACAACTGGAAGAAAGCAGTCCCAATTTACTGCAAGTTGATATCGCCAATGACTTGAGAAAACGGCGAAAAAAATTTGAAAGTAGAGGAGAAGGAGGAACCGAAGAAGAAAGAAATAAAATAAGATAGCAAAACCGATAAAGCTGAACACCATGATTGCAATCAAACCTCAAAATTCATACGGGAAGGGTGATAAGATTACGTATGATTAATAAACAATTTACATGCAACACAACCAGTCACCACGTCGTTTAAAACAAGGATATAAGTCAGAAATGAGCGCGTTAACAAAAGCAGGACGAAAATGCTTGGATCAGGCCATGATCACACTTATCAACAAAGGATGGCTGAGCACGGTTTTCACGAAGAATACCTAGCAGCTACCTGAGAAAAATGTCGTCAAAAAATGTGACATAGACATCAATCTCGCTCCCTGAAAACAAATGCTATGGAATCCCCTATGAAAATCGATACACCGCATTACCCCAAATAAAGCCCACTCCTCCCGAGCATGGCTGGGAAAAAGCCACTTCTCCGAAACGGCCCTCCACTCAAATGCTTCGAAATACTACGGGACTCCCGTAGGAATTCCACTCAGGGAAGGCTGGAAAAAAAGCCTCCCTCTCGGTAACTGCCTCCCCCCCCCTCCCCGAAGCAAACCTTTGTAGTCCTGCAAACTTTGCTTACGTGTGGGTGCTTTTCTAGATTGGATTAAACCAATCATTAATGGTTACAATCAGCTATGAAGTGCAGGAACAATGAACGAGACTACGTTCTTTGATAGGAACTAAAATGAGGTTTTAGCTAACTAAACGGCTTTTCAGTGCCAAAGCATCGAGCCTTTCGAGAACAGGCCAGACCAAAGGACGAAAACTTCTAGCACATTCCACGGCACCTTTTCTGAAGGCAGGGCAATAAAAGGCGATCCTCCAAAAACCACTAAAAGCCGCTTCGAAGGGATTCCTCAAAAATTGTGACCTGGGCAGAAGGAAGACAAGTACCACGTATCTTCAAGAATAATTGCGGCATTTCCTACGGGCTTTCGAACTTTTATTCGTAAACTTCGTCCACTCATATACTGCAAAACAGTAAATCCCATAATGACATTGTCCAGGCATAACGATCAACAGTAACAGATGCAATTCCATAGCCACCTATTTAGACACTGCAAAGCTCTCAAGCGAAAATGTCTACCTCTTCACTCGTTTAAAAATGTAGCACATGTAAATTCATCAACTCCAGGTCCCATTCTATTGTCGATGTCCACTGAAACAAGAACGTGCGTATGCCGAGCAATTTTGCAAAAAAACCGAATATG
>JPKZ01001923.1:65504-92816 GCA_000803305.1 Toxocara canis
GCTAAACGCTGTAACACTGCCTGCCGACGATCACCTTTAACAGCGAAACGCAACATAAACCCGATCGCTGTGAAGTTCGCAAATTCTTGAAACGATGAGTTTGTGAGTTTTGATTGCCTTATTAAATCAACTCAAATAAAACCTCGAATATTTTTCAAATGTTTTCGCTTTGAGATCACAATGAATGAATAGAAGTGCAGCTATAATCCAGCTGCTTTCTTAAGTCAAGCTCGTTAGTTGTTGTTATGATAAACTTTAAATGATTAAAATATGAGCAATTAAATTATTTATTAGGTGTCGACACATAGCGTTTTCCTATTCCTTTCGATCGTTAATAATGTTCCTCGTACAACTAGCAGCCAATAGCTTATTTCGATGGCCAATCGAAGAAGAAAAAGAAGATCGACCGAGTGGAATGGTTGCTCATTTAATGCTTTTGAAAAAAATTTGGGTAATAAATAAAAATATTACTGAGTGAAACCGCTGTTTCTACATAGCATTTATGGAGCAGTCTAAAATATGATGAGTGGTGAAGTAGCAGAGGTAGTTCGCACATTTTTGACTAGGAAGAATTCCATATGAAATTCTCTTTTCCTTCTTCATCTCTTCAAAGGTAATTTTTTAAAAGTACATGGGATACGGTACACGCACACTCAACAAAGAGCTCAGAAATACAGCAAAACAATGTGAACGTGTCAAATACAGAAACCGATTGTGAGTTCAACAAGCGTACAATATTTAGTGCATATAACCCTTTGAGATGCAGTGCAATAAAATACCTCAACACTTGACATTGGTGGAAGTTCGTTTAAGAAAAGTTGTCCAGATTGCGCACTTCAGAAACGGATTAGAACGTTGCCCACCAAAGTGCCAGAGTAAATTCGTGAGTGTAAAATGAGTTGAGTAGAAGTGAAACGTTTTAGACCGAATTACGGTAGCTGGATTAATTACGGTAAATTATTACGGTAATCACCGTAAATTATGGTAAATCTTTTGGTGAATTATATAGAAGAACGTAATTGGGTTAAACCTAACGTAGCACGCTCAATCTTTCCTGACGAGAAACGTATCACTGAAGTGTTGCATCCCTTTCTCCGTTTAGATTCTGTCCTCTCCTCACTTTCACTCCCATTGCTCGACAAGCTCGTCTCTCTCTACGTCTCCTGTCCCCATCTCGCTCTGTTTTTTTTTCATCGAATCAATTTGCATCTTGATCATAATTTTCATTCGTCGATATAAAGCTTCTCTGTAATCAGGTCAAAAGAGACTGATCATTGTAAAGCTCTGTTAGCAGAAAAGAATGCCAAATAAAAAAATTCTTTGTAACAAAAATTGTTTAATGAAACGTATCACTGAAGTGTTGCATCCCTTCCTCCGTTTAGATTCTGTCCTCTCCTCACTTTCACTCCCACTGCTCGACAAGCTCGTCTCTCTCTACGTCTCATGTCCCCATCTCGCTCTGTTTTTTTTTCATCGAATCAATTTGCATCTTGATCATAATTTTCATTCGTCGATATAAAGCTTCTCTGTAATCAGGTCAAAAGAGACTGATCATTGTAAAGCTCTGTTAGCAGAAAAGAATGCCAAATAAAAAAATTCTTTGTAACAAAAATTGTTTAATGAACAACGGAAATGACCCATAATGTTCCCTATATGGGCGACCGTATCTAAACACACACAGCGAAGAACGAGGGGCATTCATTGAATTAAAACTACGGAAATCGACAATATCTGCCTTAGTTGCAATATGTGACGCACCGTTCTAAAGATACCATCATTTGAAAATTTCTTCTCAACGCTCCTCTTTAATTAAAATCTGATCCATACGCTTCTTTACAACCGACCAGATGCTTCATAATAAAGCTGAGCAAAAGTTCGCACTTCTATTTTCTTCCATTTCTCTTCCTTTTCTGTTTTCATCCTTCTCACTTTTCTTCACAATTTTCTTCTGATAGCCCACGTGTTCATTCCAAAATTTAGCTGCGCACTGCTAGTACTCTGCCTTAGTTGATGGATGTTTACATCTACATTCCATAACACTATTGCGCTATAAGAGACTCACACAACGAAATGACCCTGTTTTTGAAGGTCGGCGAGGAAATTAGGCAAATATTACACCCGGCTCTGTATCCCCGTTTCAAAATCCGAAGACCGTGTTGGGGACGAGAAAGATCGAAAACAAAGAACATAGTATAAACGAATAAACAACATACTCAACAGATGGGCTAAAGAAGAAGGGGAAGGGTATGGTCGTGCAGAAATTTGAAATAGGAGATTCACCCAAAATTTTCCAAAAACAACAGCATGGGTCGTCCGTTTGTGATTTGTTTGTGTCCCACGACAATACACATACATAAATACACCGTAACACAACTCTGACTTCACTTAGTGATATCACTTTCGGAAAACACATTTGCCACTTTTGCACTGCACTATACTGCACCACATTACATTACACTATTCGCGCTGCACAGAAAAATTATTGCATTCAATGACGAAACGGTAGGTCGTTTGCAAGAGAAATCATCTAGGTATGCAGAGCATTTGTAGACGCGGTCAGCTCGTCATCAGTTTGTTCCCTGATTGCTTCACGAACCAAGACACCGTTCGCTGAAATGAATACACGAAATTCTACTGCGAACGAATGAGCAAATCATACGTTCCACTCTACCTTATCAGAAATTCCTTTAGAGATTGGGGATTGGACAAATTGGACAAATTGGACAAAAGATCGAGGAGATTGAACAAAGAGAATTCAGAGACGACCATTTGAACGAAATGAAAAAAACAGTGGACGGAAAAGTATTCGAGGAGCTCTTCGAGTGTTCCTTCTTCTTGCCTTCCGTAACCGAATTGAGTGTTCCTTCCTCTTGTGAGCCAAACACAACCCTTAGTATTGTAATAAGTGGACTTGGTGCACGTTTGTAAAATTGCTGGTGGCTATTCCCACATTATACTGTCTAACTTCTTTGTACTTTAAGGGACGACGTAGTAAGTATCGAAGACTTCAAAGTGACGGCATCATGCTGCAGTACTAATGTGAAGAATTTTCTTTTTCATGACACTAGATATAATCTGAAAGGGGCTAACGTTTGGGGACTACCATAGCTAAAAGCATGAACCTGCCCAAGGCGTGTAACCGCTCCCACAGATCTTTAAAAAAATGCGATTCGAAATGCTTCGACAGAGTTAGAGCAAATTCGAATCACAGAAGAGCGAAAAGAGCACGCGAAAGGAGAGTGGAATCGGATGTGCCGGTCGGCGGTGACTACCCCTTCTTTCACATGTTCCTTTCGCCGATTCCTGCCTCAAATTGGCTTCATTTATCCAGAATAAGTTCGACTGCAATAATATCCATACAAAGTAGTGGCGCACTATACTTGCACGACATCACTGCTCTCTAGAGGTAATCCAGACCCTCACGACCATTTTCATACGTTCGTTGCATTCATTGCCCGTTGCACAGTGAGCAAACGGGTCGTGAACCTCACCTTGCAATAATGCTGTTAAAGTCGGGACTTGAATATAAGACGGTGTCATATCGCATTGCATGCATGAAACGTTAGAGTCCCTATTTCTGTGTTGTTCGCGATATTTTACAATTTGTTCTGGTTCCCATAAAAGCTTTATTATTTTGCATATCTCTGCTTACCGCCCCATATATGAGAGTTTACGAGAAGCTGCACTATTCGTTTAATTGCGTTATTGTTTTCATTTAAAAATTGCATTACGACTTTGGATATTTGAGAAGCCGCTAATGGACGACTTATCCAATTAGTTTCGGTGGTGAGGTGCGAGGGGCGATATGGGGGTGGGGGTGACATGGTTTAGCCGCGATTTTGTTGTTAGCTGTGGTACGTGAGCGTGTCTCATTCATGCTTCGGTAGGTACGGACACTGAACCAGTGCTCAGTGTTATACCACCGCGTCGAATTTTTACGGAGTTAGTGTATTGTTGCTATACTGTTATGAGCAACACGTAATTCTCTATAGCATGGACTAGCTTAGTGTGTAAGCACGCATGATGAAGATTCAGTGGTAAACACTGAAAGGAAACGGGAACAAACTCTAATGAGGGTAGGGAGGGATATACAGAGGTCGACGATGAATGTCTCGAACAAGGAGGGTCTTAGTGAATATTGCTCATTTAAGGATACTCATAAAATCTATGAAGTTCGACGATTGCGAACGGGAAATTTTGCCAGCGCTAAAGTGCAGCGATGAGAGAGCTGCGGAGTTTTAAAAAATAGTTTTCGCAAACCTCCTTGAAAATTAATATCGACTGCATTGTTGAAGGCCATTTATTGTCGTAACAGTGATTTATTGTAGGACTAGCGAGGTCCGAGAGCGAAGCCACCCTTGAAGTCCAGACCAAACGGGAACCATTTCGAGACGGATCCGGTGAACTTTTATTTGTTGCGACAGACTAAAAAATAAAAATCAGAATAGCTGTCATAGGCGCACACGCACAGGCAAATGCGGAGGATTTAGCCATTCAAGACTTTCTGCTTCTAGGAGAAAGAAGTATGTGTGATTGTGATACTATGATATCACAGGTACTGCTGAACGGTCCATGTATCATTAATGTTTTGCAGGGTTCCTTAATGCAGTAGGTTATGCTGAAAGCGATCGGTGCAACGCTCAGGATATCAACACGCTCGATACGCAAATGTCCTTTTCCAGTCACATTCGAAAGTAAGTTTTTATCGGTTTTGCCACTAAGGAAAGAACACTGGATGAACGTTCGTTACTACGTTCTTAGCACAAGCAGTGAGGAAAGTGCATTTTTAGCATCTAAGGTAACTTAAAGCATAATATGAGTTAGATGTGCAGAAGTGTGTCGACCACTGAGATGAGCAAAATTGAGACACCGGTGCTCTGTCGATTGGTAACGAGGAAATTGCAATGCTGCTCACTGTTGCGTTTCACTATCCTAAGAATATTAGTAAAGGTGATAGCCGTGTATCTTCAACATTAGACGGCTTGATTTTACCTGAACTTCCGCTTAAACAAAGCTATACAACATCCCTCATCACTTAGGAAATGCGTTTCCTGCCGTGACACTGTGGTTATCGCGATGCCTCCATCGTTATCGCGTCATGTACTCTCTCTCCCTTTTTGTCTCTTTTTTTCGATAACTGTCGTAAACTATTTCACCACACCTTTCTCCATTGCTCATGGCGTATATGTTAGAATGGTCCGAAAAATCAAAGCTTCAAAAATCTTTCCTGTGCGAAGCAATTACCATTATTTTCACCAAGTAAAAAAAGTTGTTCAAAATTTCGTCGTAGTCCGTAAAGAGCACATTCAAGAATTTTTATAGAATGGGTTTTATGGAAGGAAATAATAAACTTTCGTTTCCCATTCGTGGATTCAGTGAAAGAGTTTGACGAGTTGAATTACGTTGATTGTACTCGTTGTTAGTTTTATGGAGGAGAAATAAAACCATAGGCCTTACATTGATGTGCAAATTTTTATGATATTCGGGACCAACTTTCTTTCGATTGCGGAAGGGTCAAAAGCGAACCTCTCGTTAAATTTTATTGGCAAACGAACAAATTTATCGATTTCGAAGACTTCAGGAAAATTTATTTTAGTTGGTTTTGAAGGCTTCAGGAAAACTTTTCTGCCTTATTCTAACGTTTTGAAAACATCGAAGGCGGTTAACTGCGATTGGTAGTTTGATGAAAAGAGTCTGAGGAACAGTCTATGAAACGGCATACAGTCGAAGTGTATTTTGAACCATACAATGATCTCGGATCGGTAACAAAATGAGCTCATGACATTTGCTAAAACAAGTCAACAGTAGTCTACATGCACCTTGGGACAAGTTTTTTTTGTTTGATTATTCAAATGCTGCCGAAGGGGGGGGGGCATACAATACGTTTAGCATGCATATGGTACAGATGACAGCCTGGATTGTATTTTGGAAATTATGGAAAGACTGTGTGGCCGTTTTATATCTCTATTAGTAATTCAAGCTTCTCGGTCTGCTTTAAATGAGAATGTCACCTACGGTCGCGCTATCGAATTATTAACTGCACTTACAGATGTGATATTCCCGCCAAATGGGCAAATGAAGTTGCCGCCAATGCCAGCGGAACCGACATACGATTTGGAGAAGGGTGAAAAAAAGTACAAAACAACTAAGCGCATGATCGAGGTACGAGGTGTAGAGGAGGTACATACCGAGCTTATTCATGGGCAGTATGGTATCGCTGCAGTCACCGGAGGCTTCATTACTCCGCAAGACTTTGACTTCATACAGGTTTTAATATTTTACGAGTTTTGTAGTTTTCTGTAAAATTCGGATTTTGAAGCGAATTCTCGGAAATTGGGGATTCGTTGACAAATTGATTAATTGCATTCGATTGTGAAGATAGTCAGTTCGCAGTCGTAAATTTTCTCAAGGACAGGTGAACGGCAAAGAACGCTTGTCGGAAATCGTAATCGTGGACTTCTTTCTTCGCTACTCTCTTATCTTTGACTCGTGCCAGTTTTGTTCATTCTTCGTCGTATTAGAGCGTTTTTATGAGACAGACAAGACAGATAGTAATTGCCTAATCCGGAACATAAGATGCTTCGAGAAATAGCTTTCGTTTTGCATAACTTGTTTGTCTTTGACGTCATTTGGCTGTGGGTTGTTGCTATCCTCAATGCCGTAGTGTTTGCGCATTTTAGCCCCACAAAGGGTGCATAAGTGCAAATAGATTAGCCGCCACTAACCAATTCCACCTTTTGCTAAATGTTTTTGATATGAAGTCAATATATACATGTTGCTTGCTGTGCAGTTTTCGTATTGCGGACAAAAGACGCTGCAGTGATCCGAACATGCGAGTCTTTAAAAAGGAATGAAATGTGGGGAAAATTTGTGAAGTAAATTTTGAAAACTGTGGAACTAAACACTGGCCTTATGGAAGAAAAAAGACCATGTATTGAAGGAAGCAGGTAATGGGAAGTCGAATATCTTTTGATAATGGCTGCTGTTACATTAGGCGAAGAATTTGTTCTGTGATGTAGCATGTGAACCAACGTCGCTTAACCAATATCGGTGAAGACGGAAACATAGGCAGGGCTTTATTTTACCACGCGCCATTAGTTACCAAAATGCAAAAATTGCCTAGTTTCGCATATTCTGTTTCTTTTTTTGTTCGGTTGACGCGAGCGCCAATATTATGTGTGTTACAAATGCACCTTTTTTAGGAGCGGTTAAACAAGAACCTATTGGATAAACAGTTTGCGGTCTGGCGAGTACCAGCGCCATGGTTACCCCGAACCAAGAAGGCGCAAGGCACGAAATTGGGTGGCGGCAAAGGCAATATCAGTAAATATGTTACGCCTGTGCGTGCCAACCGCATTATCCTCGAAGTCGGCGGATTCATCACTGAGTTCGAGGTTCGTAAGTGTTCTTCATTTGCCGCGTCAATTCCATTAGTAGAAGCCCCTGTGTCCATTTTGGACGGTATTTTTTCTCCCACATGAACTTCCTCTGCAACGCCTCATTGCTGCAGTAATTTCCTAAAGACTTCCAAGGTTCGCATTTTCCTTCGATCGTAGGCTTTTTGTTACATCTTCAAACGAAGACGTATGGAAATAGAGAGAGAACGGCTAGATTGATTCCAAAACGCACAGGTGGAGAGCAGAGGAGAGGTCTGTAGAATGGTTCTCCCTACGTTCAAAAAATGACTTTGTACCTATGGACATCGTCATATTAGCACCCCTTCCCTCGGCCTTTTCTCAGTTTTGGACAGAATTTTGCATGACCGTTTGTTTCGATTTTCTGCACCTACATGTCAACAAAGATATAAGTCGCATATCTCAAGAAAATTCAACTCTGCTGCGTTTTTTTTTTCGATTTTAAATTAAAGCTTTTGCTGGCGCTGTTGCTGCGCTTGTGTTTCATTTTACTGTTTGGTGTTGTAATGTTTTAAATGAAAATATCGTTGTAGGCAAGGGCCTATCTGATGTATCTTTGTGAGCGATTTTCGTTCACAGCCGAATTTGTAAGTGCCGAGATTCTGGCCGAAAAGAGACGAGAGGAGAAAAGGATTGCTGAAATGAACATAAACCCCTTCAATTGGGATACGGTGATCAAATACAATATGCAAAACTGTCGCAGTTGGCTTTCGCACTATGATGTCGCTTGGAAGGGACGATATAAATGAGTACTTGTCATGATATAATTTTTCGGTTGATGTAAGCACCGTGGTATCGGGAGTCGAGCAGTGCAAGCGTAGAGAGGACAGAGAGAGGAAGAGGAGAGAGCAGCAACATAAGCAGCGGGTGAGGCGCATGCATAAGGTGAAATGCACATTTTTGTTCGGGGCGGAGTGTTAGAATCGTTGCGGTAGATCAGGGATCGCCCAACAGAAATCTCCTGCGACTCAATACCATGGTGCTTATATTTACCGTTGTTGCTTGCTTGTGGTTGCTGCGCGAGTGTGTAAGTGATATTATGTATAGTGAATGAGTCTTGCTAATATAACTCAACTACAGTACAATTGCTGATGTAGTCGAACAAGTGAGAATCGAGTACGGTTCCAAATAACTGCAATGAGAGATACTTGAATGAAACGTTGCGTAGAGAGTAGAACGTTACGACTGTGAGGTAATGCTTATAAAGTGAAATAAACGCATTTAAATAGAATTGAGTGATGTTGTTTGCTCGTTTATGTTTTTATATTTGTCATTTGCTTTCTGCTGAATGTAAACGAGTCTCATATCATTGACGTGCATAAGTAAGAATGATCATAAAAGTTCCTGTTAATGCAGGATTTTTGAATTACTTGTAGAGTTATTATTAGGAACTATCGCGGAGTTTATGAAGAAAAGCGTACGAACCTGCAGTACAAAAATGAATATGAAAAAGCGACTGAATACGATGCTATATGCGTATGTTGTGTAGCATTACTCTGTATGTATACGAGATTTTAGGTTCTTTCTGTAGGCAAAACAAGGATCTGATGAATTGTATTGAGCGTTGAGAGCAGATCTGTCGAACTGCAATTGTTTGTCCAGCATAAATGGGCATCGTACGCATCTCCACAAAATAAGGACGCAGGCCCGGAATTCGCATGAGTTCGAGCACAAATCGGGAAATTTCTTCAAACTTTTCATGAAACCCTCGCACATGATCGGGTAGGATGAGACTTGTATATTACTTTCTGTATTTATGTTGCTGTTGTTAGAACGAGTATAAGGGCGACTGGTTGTTTAAATGAGTTTTAAACGAGAAGTGGAAAACGATCGAAGGGGTCGCTTTTTGTTAGTGGAAGTACGTACAGGGGTTTTGCTTGAATTCACACATACCTGTTCTCATTGGAAGGGAGCAGGAAATGCAAAAAAAAAAAGAATATGCGGTATTGCAGAACTGAAATTTTGCAAAGGTATGGAATGCTTCCGTTTTTCCTTTTTTCTTTTTTTAGCTTGCGAAGCTTTGAAATGTCAGATAGATGGATTTGAATTGAGGTGATGCACATTAATTGCTGTTTGCAAACTAACGAAGAGAATTTCTTTTCAAAGGAGCGAAATTTATTCGTTGCAACTTACCAAGCGTGTCACTTACGTACCTAGAGACTTTAACAGAAGTCCTGCTAGCCATGTGATTTGTGTTTCAGCTGTTATGCAGTTGTTTCTTATTCCCTTTGATAGTTGTTTTTCTCCTCTATTTGCTCAATAAATTTTTGATTATCTTGTAGTTTTCTTCAAAATAGCTGGTTTTTCATTTAACCTTTTAAAAATATCTGCATTGGTATCGATATCTTTTTATAGATTGAAATTCTTTGATGGCATAATTGGAATCGATCATCACAAAAATCTCTTTGTAGTTTTGACTTGCTACGTCGGTAAACGGCACAGATACTAAAGATGAAGAGAAAAAGCCTTTTCACCAATTTTTTATCGATCACGCAGCCGTCGGGTACGTGATAGCGTTGTCTTCCATTCCTCGCTGACGTTAGTACAGTTACCGAAACGTCTGAACTTTTTTTGTTGCATTACACCTGTGCTGTTTGTCGGTATTGCAGACATGTTACGACTTTACTGAAACATTCAGCATACGCTGTATTGTTTTGAGGATGATCTCATGGTTGTTTTCTTTCGTTCCTATCATAAATTCTACTTTATTTATACACTTCAATATTAGTACTCCCAGTGGACGAAAGCTATGTCAAGGTTTTCGAACATGCGCAGCTCATCGGCAACTTCTCGAATAGGTTTCTGAGTTAGCGGATGCCGGAAATGTTTTTTTGTTGGGCGGGGAGGGGGGAGGGGTGAAGTGGAACTTTCCAAATTATCGGCAGTCTATTTACGTACACAGATGCCTCTTCGGAATGACAGCTGACCATCATTGATCGTAATATCAAAGAAGCAAGTCGTCACATACCAGGCGGGGCAGTGCGCTCACCATTGTCTTCGTTGATCTTCTAACTGATGTAATGTTTTTACATTCGTGAAAGTGTGCATGCATCTATTCGTCCGATAATGTCAATTCGGCAACCATTAAAGCTGCCGCATTGAAATTTTCGATGCATAGTTTTTGTGCTCTTGTTGAGAATTTTGTTACGGTTAATAATAAACTACTGGTTTGGTTATGGTTACGGTTAAATTACGGTTAGTAAATTACTATATGGAGAGTGACGAGCGAAATGGATCATAGTAGTTGCTGCTGTTACGTTCAGTTTCTCGTACCGGAATTTGGGACGATACGGAATGTTATAGAGGAAGCGCTGATTTGTGCGTAAATATCAAAATGGGAAAAAAGAAATTTGCAAGGAATGAGAGTGAAGGGCATGGTTGAGTAGAGGAGAGCAAGTGCGAGCGCGAGCGCTTCGTTGACGGCCTGTATGACTCGACGACCATTAACAATCGTTTCGTATGCGTGAACTCAGAGCAACTTTTCTATTCCCGATTAGATCGAGAACTTTGGAAGTAAGTGCTCTGGCATAACTTTTGAGAACACGTTGAACTAATTAAATCGTTTTGTCCAATTCATGAGAGTTACATATCGTGCCAGCTGTCTGATCCGCTTTCCAGCGCACTAAAAAAATTAAAAATTATTTTAATTTAAAAAAAAAACAGTTGCGAGCTGTGAATCTGACGTTTTGTGAAAGTCGCAAATCCGAATCGATCAAAGTGCAGTTTGCATTGGAAGATGCAATTTTCGTTTAGTTAGAGGTCGATGTGCTAAATTGGTTATCAATTCGCCGATCAGAGGAAATGTCGGCATACGAGAATACTATTGATTAACTCACGAGTACTCTCTTGCATAGCCACTTAGGAGCTGATCGTTTGCGTTTTCGGACAGTTGCCATAACAAAATTGCCACCTTCGGCTCGCTAATAAGCTGGGTATGGTTGTGAAGAGGAAATCAAAAGGATGTATTGCGATGTGGAGAGGTTTTGATGAGTTTAGATTGTAGTGGGGAGAAACAGTATAACACATTTTATTGGTGTCATAACAAACCGTATCGTAATAAAGGGAAGCGGTGTAAAGCATCGGATTTTTATAATTCTGCTACATTTAATCAAGATTCCATTCAGCTTCACGCATGGCTACAACATTGCTTTTGAACTCTTTTTTCTATCTGATGTTATTTATCATCGAAGCATGTGTCCGCCAGAGGTACCTTTCATGAAAATGATTCATATGAAGGAATCGTGTGCATGAAATTTTGCTGCGATCTTTTACTATCTTGGCCTTCTCTCCTCCTCTCCCTTCCTCCTGGTTTTTTAACGTCTCGTCATCTTGGCATGCTGATAGCATGAATAATTATGCGTTAAAAATTCCTCAACTATAATGACGGGCGTGACCTATGTGCTAATGGAATTCAGGAATAGCGATTGGTTAGGATGAAATTTGTTCTCGCTTCGAGGTCGGACCATTATTGTGTATGAGATTAGATTTAATCGAGTTATAACTGCGACCGCTTATCCCTATCGGGGTTGTATGCCTTATGGGTTGCGATTGCTGTGAACTAGTGATGATTCAAGTGAAAGAGTGCTTCAGGCGGCTAGAACGATTTGAAAAAGTTTTCATTTTTAAAGCGTGGTTCCCACACTGCCGTAGTACCGTTCTTCCAGAAATTAAATCTTGTAATCCAGTGCATGTTTAGTTTCTTTTGTTTCATCCTCCTTCCTCCCCGTCTCCCTCACCCCCCTCCCCACCTCTTCAACTTTCTCTCTTGCTGTGGATTTCTTCACGCCAAAAGGCGTACACTGCTTTAATAGTTTTGCGTACCACCGCTTTGGTGGCGTCGGGGCCTGGCGAAATTTCGGAGCGGGCGTCGTTACGCTCCATAGCAAGTGTTGTTGTCTAGCGCAGTCATCCTCCGTTCCTTTTATCTCATCATTTGTATCCAGCCATATTACTGTTCCGATTTTTCGATAATACCTCGCGCTTCCAGTTGTGCGCTTTCTAAACCGTTAATATTCGTAGTGATGTGGTGGTTTTAAGGATGCAGCATTGAATGGCGGTCGTAGGTGAAGAGGAACTGTTGGCGATACCATTCCGTTGGTTCGTATACGTCGTCGCAGGTCTACCCTTGTTGGCGTTGTTCGCATGTATCGCTCTCTCGATTGCACTTCATCTCGATGAAGCAACGCGCACACATTGTGAAGTTGCGAATTGGTTGCCCTCTATTTCGGCGGCCGTTGCCGCCTTCTCACCCGAACGCTACATATGGCGTGTGTTAATTGCGCTACATTCGGCGCCCAGATATATCATCGCATTTGCCTTCAGGTACACATCAGTTTGTCATTTTGTTGTCCATTTTCTAAAAGTATTCTGTAAACGATGGTGCGGTGAAGCAGTGATTGGTTCACGAAGGCATATTCTTATCGATGGTTACAACGAAAATTTGAGAGGCGATAGCAGCAGCTGTCTTTGCTGCATATGCCATACGTTTATGCGTAGCCTTAACCCCGCCACTTGCCATTGATCCCTGTTCACCAGATTAGCAATATTTGTCTATTACGAAGTTTAGGCGTCCAGTGTCGGTTTACCTTATTAGCGCATTGTGCTGTAAGAGAACGATTCTAACGAATAGGTTTTTGCGTTTATGCTCTCAGCTGTTATCAGGGTTAACCAAGGGGGTCTACGGTGGTTAAGCTTAGAAGGCCGTACTCGATAATCTGGTTATGGAAGTACAACTTCGAGTATTTTTACTGTTTCAGTTTTAAGGTCACAGAATTAGTTGTGCCTCATCGGCTTGCCCGTTTCTGTTTCTCGTTCTTGAAATTGCGGAGTTCGAGTTTTTTTTCCGTTTTGAGAAGATTTTTTGTGCACCTATCTTGGCTACACTAAGGAAACATTAAAATTATATGGAAGGGTTTAATGGGTTTAATAGCATTCTTGAGCTGTTAGCATCTGTGATGGTCGTCGTGCACATTAGCTAACAGAGGCTAAATAAAGATGTGAGGATGGGAGCCTTACGATAACTGTTCGCCCGGAACCAGTTGTTTCTTGCAGGATATAACGTATACTCTAATAGAAGCTCATGGGCTTTTAATGTCCTTGCTTGATAGCTAGACAGTCTGTATTGCGGATATTTACAAGGTCCAGGAGGACTTAGTAAAAAAAATGGTAAGGAAAAGAAAGTTTAGAAACTGGCAAAATACTTAAAATTGCTAGAATACGTCCACAGCAGCAAAATATCAAGTTCTCGAGTTGGACATCTCTATCTTTCACATTTTATTAGTCGATTTCACAAACACATTGATTCCAGTTATTTAGGATGAAAGGTTGAGAGAGGGAGGCTTGCCTTGGGTGGGAGGAGGGAAGGAAGCATGTAGCAGGTATTAGAACGAATTCGGTTTTTTTTTGGAGAGAGAGAGGGAGGCTTGTATTGGAGGGGAGAGGAGAAAGCTGGTAGCAGGTAGAAGTGCGTGTTCGTTTTTTTTTTTTGGGGGGGGGGGGGGGGGGGGGGGGGGGGGAGGAGGAGCGCGAGAGGGGACTTCTGTTAGACGTTTTACTAAGTCGTGTAACCTAGTAACATGTAGATATCCCTGTTATAGAGAGGTCGAGCAACGCACATCGGGTGGGTATAGTCAACGGCAGTAATTGCTATACACGCAGTGTATGCAATGCGCGATCCGGGTATCGTCAGTGCAACGCCAATAACTGTGTTTTGTAGAGAAGCAAAGTTACATGTGACAGCATTATGCGAAGTTGCCACACGGTTGTAACGTTGCCGCTAAATGTTTAAAGGAATCTGTTGCTGACGTCACCACTGCGACCGCTGACTGGGCAGACATGGTTCCGTCTTGTGTGTCATCTGGCATGTGCGATAAATGTTGCAGAGAATACGTTCCTTCTTCTCCTTACGTCGGTCTCGTCCACGGAAAACTACTGTAAGTTTATCACTCCCACTGGACTTCTTCAAGCATATCGTTCCAGGTCTGTCCTAGGTGCCATTTGGCATGCATCCTGTCATTTGTATCATATATGCTCAGGTATACGAGCCTCTGTCTGTCATAACTGCTATGTGACAGGCATCCTAATGTTTTTATCAGACAGGTGAAGGTATATGTCAAGGACGCTGTGTGGCAGACATCTGAAGGTTCGTAACAGATTCGCTAAGGTATATTCAGCGAACCTTTCGCGTTCTAACTTCAAATGTAATGGGCTGACTTAAAACAGTCATCCCGTAGAAGCCCATATGCCGTGCAAGGCATTAGGAATGGAGAATTGAGATGAGCAATGTTGCTTTTTCTCCTGGTGTGAAAAAAAGTAATGGAGTCTTAGCATCGAAAATCTTATGCGTTGCTTACTTCAATATGTGAAACGTGTAGCATTTGGGTGAAACGATTTTTATGCATTTGGAAAATGAGTCGCTTTTTTAGGGAGGGAGGGGGAGGGGGAGCTTTTTTTTGTTGAAAAACAGTTTTAGCTGTTATCATAATGATTAGGTGCAGAATATTTTATTTTCGGAAAAGAATATTCAAAGTTAATATCTGTAATTCTGGAGGTTTTTGTTTGAATTTGGAATGAATTGTTGCGTTTTTTTCACATCGAAATTTAACGCAAATCTTGTCAAAATGTTGGCAGGACTTTTTGAGCTTCTACTAATTTGAAAAATTTCTCCACAATTCAGGAAAGAAGATTTCACAGTAATATCAGCTTTCTGAATTAAGGAGGTCATCATAGGTTGAAACGGTTGAAATGCAATAATATATATGGCTGGTCGAATTGAAAATTGCACAGCGTGAAATATTCATAAAATATCCGATTGACACGCTAAGTGGTTGACTTAATAGTGTCCTTTTAAGGATAGTTTAATATGCTAAACGTAGATAATTAGAAACTAGCGGATGTGCCTGTTTATGGGTCTGTCTTTTTTTAACAAATCTATCCTATATATGAGAGACTTGATTATGGCCTCAGCCTTTAACTACATTCTATTTATGACCTGTGTTTCTTTGTTTTTAAACTATTTTTACTCCTTACTCATCCTCACTTGACGCTTTCCTTTTTTTGCCTTATGGATTGGCTACTTCCGTCTATCCCCCTCCCCCCCTTTCCTTTTAACGAAGAGAGGAATGGGTAGTGGAGGTTGATGGGAGCGGATAGGGTTGTGTATGATGCTGATGTAGATACACTTTGATGCATGTGCTTTTAGTGCTGCACAAGTCGTCTTTCGGAGGATTTGCGTTGTGTGCAATGGTGTATATGTTCATCACGACGTGGCTATTTCACTATTCCGGTCGTCGACGGACATCATCTTTGGTTCGCTTCTCCTTTTTTTTTATCGATTTCGAACGGTCAAAATCCGAAGGTTTTAAAGCTGTCTGTGAAGATCGACATTGGAGGGCGAGCTTAATGAACATTCCATATTACGTCACTGTGGATTGATTATAATCTGCTTTTAGCCGCGATATGATTTTGAACAAATAGCATGGAATTAAGGCAACGTATTGGCAGATGTTGTGGATTACATGCAGATGCTGATGGACTACAGGTTTGACTTTTAATGTGGGGATGAGGACGAAATCAAATACTGTCCTTAAAAATGTGATGTTCTAGGCGTCTTAGCTCATAACAAGTGCAAGTGATAAATGCTCATAACAAGTGCAAGTAATAAATGATGTTGTTCTTTATTGATATCATCAGCTAAAGAGTAGACGACATCACGAGATCGTTCTATGCTAGTAACTCTCCATTTCCACCCTGGCCTTACTTTCTGGCAACCTCAGCACGTGCATAGGTGTTGGGCTACTTAGAAGTGACTTATAACGCGAGATAATGAAGCTTCGAAAAGTTGTGGGTTTTATTTTGTTCAACTGATGATCTTCTGAAGTTTGGTACAGGAAGGTTATCACAGACTTGTCGAAGGGGCGGAAGGATGTTGTCGCACGAATCTGAGGTGTTATGCACAATGAAAATATTCTTTGTTTTATGAAATGCTTAGATTTCCTCAAAACATTCTGGATAGCGTAGCGAATATGTTTTTGAAATAAGTGTATGTTTAAGTTATTTAAATTATATGTTCAAGTTATAAATTATTTAAATTTAAGTATATGTTTAAGTTTCGAACGATCTATTTATAGGATAGATTCTTTTTTCCCGTACCTATCAGTTTCAGGGTGAACGTTCGTTCCAGTACAAAGTGTTGATGTGTTCTTCTTCTACAGTTTCCCTGTTGTTGGCCGCCTACTTTTTCTATCGCCATAACGCGTTCTGCGAGCCAGGTGTATATAGCGTGTTCGCCGCATCCGAGTACGCATTCGTCCTTTCGAATATTCTCTTCCATTCGACCATGATGTTCGATTTCCATGGCAGAAAATTTGTGTTAGCCTCTGCAGGATCGTCGTATCACTATCAGCCTTTGCTGCCCCTTCATGACGTCAACAAACGCTCTTCTTAGTTTATATTTTAATAGGGAAACAATGGGGCGAGACTTTTCTAGAAATTCATTTTGATATCTTAATAGTTCCGATCGGTCGTTCTCGGTTAACAAAATACTGAAATTGTTGTGAGCGGCTGGCTCACTGGAAGTGAATATGCGAATGAATTTCGAGAAGGGTTTATTTGTAGAATGGTGACGTAATAGGTGACTATGAAGGAGGACTTCTGCAGAACTTTTTTGCGTTTTTCTTGACAGAAGTCATCTGTTTTCAAAACAAACTACATTTTTTAAAAAAGTATTGACGTAGAAATGAAGATCAGGGGGATGAGCTTGAAGTTAGTAAGTATATGAACGTCTGGAGAATGCCAACTCTGAAGTCGCATTTATTGCTGAGGAAAACGATGTGCATTGTCGCTTTCAAGCGGCAACGTGGAAGTTTAGAAGTTAATTTAGGGGAGAGTTCCAGTTTTAATCTTAAATTGTAGCAAAAATTAAATGGATAAGTTGTCCGAATGATATCTTTTATTGTTCGAACGATATGTAACTGAACAGCGGTACAAGCCGGATGTTACGGAAATCGCTGCTTTTCGATCAGTTGAGGTGGAAAGACGATATGAAGCGGTAAAACAAAGTTCGCGATCCATTTTGAGTGCATCCATCCCCACCATTAAATGTTGAGGCATGTAAGAGTCTCTTTTGTTGCCGTAATTATTCTCTATCGTTGCGGTCATTCGTCGAGCAATGCGATTTCATTTCGCATTCATTTATCCATTCCGTGAGATATTTTTATTTATTAATTTATTTCTAATTTATTATTTTCTATTTATTTGTTTGAATTTATAAGTTCATTTATATTATCATTTCATCCATATTCGACCGCCATCACGTCATTCCATTTCACCGGTTTTGAGCTTTGTATAGTGATTAAACCGTATTGTTTAGTTTCTTGAAAATCTATCGACATATGTGAGCGTTAACTCCTTGTTGCAAACATCGTCACAAAATTTTTAGGAAAATATAAACTAAAATGAAGTTTTTGGTATTGGAAAAAAAATTAATGAATAATTTACGCTTTTTTCAAAGGTTTTGTTCAGTTTGATCGTTGGCATCGGCACACTTTTCATCGTGTCGTATGCCTAAGTAAGTTCGGGTGAGTTGGATGACTTTTCTGGAAGAGAATATTTACAGAGAGCGAAAGGTGGCAAAACCGAAAAAGAATTACGTAAAGTAGGAGAAGGAATCGCGTTTCCTGTAAAAACGAATGAACATATTTTGGCTTTGTGTTTTCGTTTGATAAGACTCCAACTTCTTACAGTTGCATGTATATGTTGGTACGTATTTTCCAAGGGTCGGCCATGTGATCATTATGGATTGTGACCACGAAGAGTCCGAATTCGGCCGATTTTAATGCCCATATGGTTAAGGTCTTATCTTTATTGTAGCTCGCTTAAAAGATGTGGTACCCGTGGCCACCATTCAGGAATCTGAGCCTACCCGGCCCTTTTTCACTTCACACTTTATTTTCTGGTGGTTATTATATAAATTAACTTATAACAGTCAACGTATTTTAATGGATATTTGATGACAATAGAAAGTGCGTCTTTATAACTTGCTGGTATAGGGTAGGGCGCTCGTTGCAACGAAGCTTGCTTGTTCGATTGATGCTCGCATCGACGCATCGATTAGTCTTGCTTGTTCGATTGATCGGTTCAGAAGGTGTTATACAGTCACGTACTTTCTGGGTGTTTATATTAACTGTTTGTTAAAGTTTATTTTTTTCTGTTCTTTGGTTGCGAAGTTATTCCCGTCGAGCGTCTTCTTACACTGGTAATCTCAGTCACAGTGGTCTTTAAGGTTAAAGGCTGTGTTCTACGTTCATCTATATTGTGAAACTTCGAAAGTATGGACATCTTTACAATGAGACTTCCTCTTTTAATGAATAATTTACGCTTTTTTCAAAGGTTTTGTTCAGTTTGATCGTTGGCATCGGCACACTTTTCATCGTGTCGTATGCCTAAGTAAGTTCGGGTGAGTTGGATGACTTTTCTGGAAGAGAATATTTACAGAGAGCGAAAGGTGGCAAAACCGAAAAAGAATTACGTAAAGTAGGAGAAGGAATCGCGTTTCCTGTAAAAACGAATGAACATATTTTGGCTTTGTGTTTTCGTTTGATAAGACTCCAACTTCTTACAGTTGCATGTATATGTTGGTACGTATTTTCCAAGGGTCGGCCATGTGATCATTATGGATTGTGACCACGAAGAGTCCGAATTCGGCCGATTTTAATGCCCATATGGTTAAGGTCTTATCTTTATTGTAGCTCGCTTAAAAGATGTGGTACCCGTGGCCACCATTCAGGAATCTGAGCCTACCCGGCCCTTTTTCACTTCACACTTTATTTTCTGGTGGTTATTATATAAATTAACTTATAACAGTCAACGTATTTTAATGGATATTTGATGACAATAGAAAGTGCGTCTTTATAACTTGCTGGTATAGGGTAGGGCGCTCGTTGCAACGAAGCTTGCTTGTTCGATTGATGCTCGCATCGACGCATCGATTAGTCTTGCTTGTTCGATTGATCGGTTCAGAAGGTGTTATACAGTCACGTACTTTCTGGGTGTTTATATTAACTGTTTGTTAAAGTTTATTTTTTTCTGTTCTTTGGTTGCGAAGTTATTCCCGTCGAGCGTCTTCTTACACTGGTAATCTCAGTCACAGTGGTCTTTAAGGTTAAAGGCTGTGTTCTACGTTCATCTATATTGTGAAACTTCGAAAGTATGGACATCTTTACAATGAGACTTCCTCTTTAAAATTTCGCAAATCGTATAAGCCCTTAGCTTATCTCTATGGTTTTTATCATAAATTTTGTTTGTTAGAAAATTTCATTTTTCTTTGTTGAATGGGTTTTTTTTCCTTTACATACACTGTGATAAGCTGTTTGCCAATTTATGCTGAATAAATATTTTTTGCTTTTGTTAGCCGTTTGAAGCAATTGATCTGTTGGGCGCATCCCATTCGAACGATCGGTTATCTAAAATTCGTAAATTGTCGATCAAATCAAGTGGATCAACAAATATTACTGCATATGTTTTAATGAGGTACTTTAGGTGGAGTTTCTACAGTTCATATATGAAGTGGAGCTGCTTGCAGAAAACTGACAGGCTAGCTTCCTTTGTTGAGGAATTTTCATATAGGAGCGTCGCTATCTTTCTCGGTTAGGAGAGGCTGTTACGGATCCATTATGTATGTTCAAGAAAACTTGTTTCGCAGACGCCTATTCGATAATTATTCGTATGAGGTATATTATAGTTGAGGTCGTATATAATGCGTCGAAGAGAGATGGTATAATATCTTTATGCTGATGTTTCGGCTCTTTGAGCCATAATCATAGCACAACGAGATAAAAAAACAAAAGTCATAGTGTTCGCTAAAAAAAATTATGAACAACAGTAGCTGTTCTATGAGTGGGAAAAAGGGGGAATCTGTTAGGGGTGGAAGAAATGGAGAAACGGAGGGGATATTGCAGTGAACGAATCGTTCAAGGATGGCGTGTTTCTGATATACTTCCTTCGGCTTGCCCAGTCGATCGTGGAATAGGGTGTGCCCACTTTCATCCGTTGTCGATTTTAGCCAACTGTCGCACTCATCCATCGAGTGCAAATACACAAATATCCTATTCACAGCTACACATGGCACATGTTCACAGTTGCAGCCGAAGTTATACACAAGTACCCCATTCACAGCTACACATAGCACAGTTCAAAGCTGCAGTCAAAGATATACACAAATACCCCATTCACGACTACATAAGGCACATGTCCAAAGCTGGAGCCGAAGATGTAAACAAACCCCAACACATGGAATTCCTACAAATCGCTGTCACTCACCTTCAAAGGACCAACCGATGATTCGCCCCTCATTCAAAGGACCGACAGATGATCCGCCCCTCCTTCAAAGAACCGACCGACATCCGCCCTTGTGATAAACAATCCCACCTCTTTGGTGCGCACTGTATATAAGCAAGTGATGTTGAGCATAAACGACTTGTTATTCCGAGCTAGCTGTTTGCAGCACTTACTCCAGTTCTGTCGCTCCCAGCCTACTCTGCTTCTACACTCCCATTCCCAACGTTTCTATATCCGCTGAGCTAAGGAGCTCTACATGGTGCATTGGCCCCACTGAACCACCGTCGCACCGACACCCCGTCGCATCGAGCATCCACACGCCCGTCATACCGACACACTGACATTCGAGAAGTGTTTGGTTATTGGCGTGAACTGGAGTAAGTCATTAGCATCGTTTAAAAGTGATTGAACTGAGGAGGTAAGAACTGCTGCTGTTGCAATGAAAAATGCGCTTCGTTGAGTAGAGCTTACCGGAGAGTGCGGCATGGCGAGTTTGTTGGTGCGTCTCGGTGTGACGGGCGTGTCGGTACGACGGGGTGTCGGTATGACGGGGTGTCGGTATGACGGGGGGTCGGTATGACGGGGTATATCTTTGACTGCAGCTTTGAACTGTGCTATGTGTAGCTGTGAATGGGGTATTTGTGTATATCTTTGACTGCAGCTTTGAACTGTGCTATGTGTAGCTGTGAATGGGGTATTTGTGTATATCTTTGACTGCAGCTTTGAACTGTGCTATGTGTAGCTGTGAATGGGGTATTTGTGTATATCTTTGACTGCAGCTTTGAACTGTGCTATGTGTAGCTGTGAATGGGGTATTTGTGTATATCTTTGACTGCAGCTTTGAACTGTGCTATGTGTAGCTGTGAATGGGGTATTTGTGTATATCTTCGGCTGCAACTGTGAACATGTGCCATGTGTAGCTGTGAATAGGATATTTGTGTATTTGCACTCGATGAATGAGTGCGACACCAACCGAAATGCCACTCGATACTGATGGGCAATGTAGGCTCAAGTCCTTGCTTGAGTACGTTAAGGTAGCAGCAGTTACGAAAGAACTTCGCAGAAATTGCCCGCAAAAGGTGATAGCATTTGTTTTTGCCTAACCAGTCTAAATCAGCTCCGCACAGGGTCTTTGAGCCTATATGCACAGTGTTTGGAATACTCAAGAATGCTTGCAGATATGGACATGTTTCCTATGCGCTGTTGAACGAACGATTTTTCGAGTAAGCATAAGACGACCTAAAGAAACTTTCAGCGTCTTTAAAGTGCCATATACTAAATGTAGCACTAAGTGATTTCCTAATGCGCTTAAGTTTTTTGTTTTTCTTTGGCAAGCTTGTCTCTAACCAAGCACATTATGGTGATGTGATCTCTGTATGTATATGTTGCTGTGCTCTTTTCGGGAATTACAACTCGAGAACTAGCGAATGAAATGCTATACAGTTAATGTACCCATAGTGAGCTTTACCGTAACTCATGTACTGTAGTTTCTTACGTTTAAAGGTAGCAGTACTTTACTACCTATATTTGATTGTTTTTGGGTGTTCATCTAACAGGTTGATCTGTTGGGCAGAATAACTAAAACACATCTCATGGTGATCATTTGGCGCACATTTCGCTTTTGTTGTTCTTTACGAAAATAAATTGCATATATGTGATTGTTTCGTATAGTTAGATGACTGCCTGTTCGATCAGCAGTGCAAATCACAATTTGTAACGACAGTTTCTACCTGAGGACCAAGAATGAATACCAATACATATTTGTAGGGAAAGAGCGGTGGGACGTGGTGCATACGATATAAATACGTGGACGAGTGATGACAGCCGAGAGTGTTGCGTCGTTACAAAGCAATTGCATGCGATTGTTAGCTCTAGTTGGTGACACAACTTTTTCACTTCTGCCGATCACTTTATTGCCGGCATCACTATCCGATCTGGTCGAACAGCTTCGTCAAGACGTGAAGCTTTTTGTTCGAGCTCATCAATCGATCGTCGATATTCAACCGACATGGATTTGTGTCTCGAGTGCATGTCGAATCGACTATCCCGCAACGCTTATGCGATGTATTGAAGCGACGGATCCAACAACAGCTTTTCAGTTGGCGGCCGTTAACGCTTTGCATCAGGTTCGATTTCATTTTAAAACACAAATACTCGACGATGTGTAACTGGAAGTATTGAGTACGTTTTTATCATATTTGCCCTACAGATTCTCATTGAAATGCAAGGACTAATCGCGTTCTCGTTTCAGAGAGAGTATAATTGAGGTTACAAAACAGTTTACAGCTTACTTCGCAATAATGAAATAGTAGCAAATTTTGTGGTCGTTTAGCTATAAACGTCCTTTTTTCATAAAATAGTTAAGCATAAGAAGCATACTGACCTTCAGGTCTTGAACCGAGTTATTATAAGAAGAGTGCTTATTTTTTTTAAAAAGGAGCGCTAACAAAGTTTAAATAGTAGTTTCATGTACGATGAGGCAGCTGACCAAGTGATGGTTTAGTCGCGTTTATTGTTTTCATCCTCGATATGTGTATTTGTTTATCGATATTAGTTTTTAGAATAAATTTTTGGAATTTTTAGAATAGTTTTTAGAATAATTGAGATGGCTAATCGCAAATGTGGAATTATGTTATGAATTCACTCATGATGATTACTTGATGAGTTGAAAAATCTTGTGAAGATGAAGGAAAGAATACTGGAATTTGTCAATCCCCCTTAAACCGACGATTGTTTCCTCCATATTTGCCTAACGCTGCATAAAGTTTCTTCCGTTTAGCGCCACTGATTCTCCTCTTCTTTTGAATTGCTCATCTGCAAAAAAAAGTACTGTTTGATTTATTGCGATTCGGAAAAGTTATGATAAACTTTGGTACGCTTTTTCTATACCGCAAAATAGTATTAGTGTAAAGCAAATTTGTTCGAAAATTTTTGCAACATTTCCTAATTTCTTTAACATTTATATTTCCCGTCTCATTCTGTAAGCGGTTGGCTGAATAGAACAGCAGTTAATGTAGAAGAGTTCATCCACACGTAGATGTTTTTAGCGTCTCAATTTCATTTGAGGTTTCCGTTTGCTGTGCCTCATTCGGTCGATATTCTTCATTACATTTCTCCTATTTTTTGCCTTTAAATGATTTGTAATGAGATCTTTTTTCTCGAATCTTCGTACGTTATGTGCACGTAGTTCTCGTTGTCTCTAGTCCTACCGTTCCTTGTCATTTCCCTTTTCTTTTCAGTTATGCTCTTTTGATCTTAATTGTACGACCGGATGCGGGATAGTGTCTGAAGCGTGCACAACTGCGCCATCTAAATTTTTATACGATACAAACAATAATTGGATACTCTGATATCCACACGATTGCATTTTGCATATTTTGGGACCGTTCACGTGGTCGGTAGTCCTGCAGTTTTCGCTACCGTATAATCGCGCACATTGGTCATGTTCACAATGCATCTGTTCGCATTGCGTTCGCACAGTTGTGGTCCCTAGCAGTACATAAACTGTTCATAGCCATAGTTGAGCATCTGCAAGCGATCGATGTCTATCTGTTGAGCAGCTGAAATGTGCTTTAGGTACGCTCAGTTGCAGTTAGCTTAATGATGCAGTTGATAGTCACAGTTGTTATCAAACTTCGTTTTTGATGACTTTTTATCTTTTTGAATGCCTGAGATGGTATAGCAAGTTGAAGGGTACACATCTGCTGGAAATAATTGTGCATTGGAAAAAATGCATGCGAAGTAGCAGTAAGATGCTTTTGCGCTTAGCGAACGCACTGCGAACTATCGCATTCGCAGCGGCAAATGGACCAACCCGAACTGTACAGATATCCTAACAGCCATGCCACCTGAAAACACTCATCGAACAAATGGCCACACTTTACAGCTTCCCTTCATCGATTTTACGGTCTCAGGGTTCACAGCCGCGGTTGTCCATACGTCACACTATCCTGCAACCGTTTGTACTACCGTTAAACATCGACGGCACGGTTACATTCGCCCCAGAGTACCTTGTACCCGTTGGTAAAGTGTATTAGATACTACGAGAGGAAGATTAGGTACAAGCGGAAACAGATTTAGGTATTATGGGATTTGGGCACAAATACATTTTTAGAGATCAAAAACATACCTTATCACCGATTAAGTCTAATACGAAAAAAAAGGTAAAACAGATGCAGCAAAAATTTGTTTTGCTATCATTCATTGCTGTTTACAGACATCTTTTTTCCCCGTTTAGTAACGCTTCTGGCGATAATCAGTTGGAGAAGAAAAGTCGTTAAATTGATGAGAGATGGTTTGGTTTTTGTATGTTTAATGCCGATTTCCAACACAGTTTTATGACCTTCTTGTAGTTGTTGCAAACCGGAAGCGTTTTGATGAATTGTTCTCGTAGGCTTATTGGCAACAGATGCTCGTTGTCCATTCATGGATACTGGTAGGCAAAATTTATTGCGCAAATGTGAAAATTAATACTAGTAGGCTTTCTAAAAGAAGCTCTTATATATTCTACCATATAATATTTCATGTAAGCAGAATAATGCATTGAAAAGATTTTCTGAATCCGAAGAGGGGGTTATTCGAAAGATGCCCCTGATTGATGGGAATCCCGTTTGAGACTGGCTAGCAGTTCGTCTCAACTCATTGAAGTTATTAGCTTTTATAGATTCGCTTATTTATGCAAATGTTAATCTCGATACGATTATTAATGGAACTGTGGGCGAAAAAATAAAAGAATAGTTCGATCCGTATGAAGTTTAATATGAATTTTTTTTGGCCACTGAAACTGTTCGCATCAACGAATTCTTTTTTTCAGCGCTGTGTGACAATCTGGAATTCACTGGATTATTCACAGCGAGGACACCTCAATAAATCACCTAATCCAGTTGTAGTTGCAGCCGCCTGGCGCATTACAGAACGCCCATATTTACTTTTCTATGACGATGCGTGCTCAACGGCCGCACGTAATGGATGGTCAACAGTATTGCAGTTTTGGTTAACACTTATTGGTGATGAACATGAACTTGAACCCGAGCTAGGGCCTGAAGAAGCGATACTGCTGGAAGAAGCGCGTAACGACGCGAGAAATGTGCGTCAGCAACCTGAATTCAGAGCTCATTTGCTACCACAAAATGATGAGCGTCAACGTTTGGTGGCTCGTCTAATAATTATCGCAGTCAAAAATCAACAATGGCACATTCTGAATCAGCTGCCCGTCGACGATGCAGAAGAAGCTTTTTATCATTTCTTCCCAGATGGTCGTATCCAGTTATCATTTTTGCATATCCTTGCATCAAGTCCACGTTGGGTACGTAGTAAGACAGATTGGATAGCTCGTGCACTGCTAAAGTGGGCACCCAGGTTGGACGTGGAACGATTGAGAGCTGATATTAGGTGCGATCTCTTTCTGACTAAGTTTGTCGAATCCTTATTAAAAGATGTCCAATAAATGTTTTCATATGTTCCCATCCTACATTACAAAACATCTAACGGAACTAGCCGAAGCAAGTGCAGATGTTCTCCAGTGAACTGCTACGATATTCACTTTGATCATCAATGCTATTTTTTAAATGAACTAACCACAAATAATGGAGCTACCATGATAAGCTGCCTATTTCTTTTTCAGCTGAAACAACCGTTCGTGCTAATTTTTCATTGAAAAATTCGTGTTTCATCATTTCCCACATGTTCAGTGAGCGAATCGGTTGTATTGTTCTTCTACTTTCAGCATCTTCGATGCGAGAACATTGAAGTTGCTTTTCGGCTTATCGGTGGCATTACTGCTGGAAGTGGCTTTAGCCTTTCAATTTTGTGTAGTGGAAACGCGTTCGGCGTTGTTGTTTTCCCAAAGGACCCATTTCGCGCGATTTTGCGTTGTCATTTTAAATGACATGCAACGCATCCTCATGGGAGGATCATGCAGTAATACACTGGCCAATCGTATCCGACAATTTTACCGCAGCTGATCGAAATAGAAATAGGCATCACGAACAATCGAATATATGGCCATTTCAGTGAATCCCTTAAATCAGGCATGTGTCGGAGAATCCATCAATTAGACACTCGAAAACGACATCCACATCAGCATCAGTTTAAAAGCTTTAGACATTTTATTCGCACGAAAAAATTGTAAAACATTAGAAAGTTCTTAACGGATAAGGCCTGACAGCCGTATCCCTCCTTCCCATCCGTTGGTACGTTAATGCAAGAATGTGGACCGCATATGGGCATCCTCACTCAATCGATAACCGGAAAGGAGGAATAATCCAAAAATTTCGAGGTTTTCATGGATTGGCTCGCAATCGATAAGAAAAGGACTTACCAAGAAGAGCGGGAAAACCGAAAATGACTGAAGTAAACTTATTTGAGACGTAGAATTGTAGGCATATTTTTAGGAAGACTGCGAATTACCACAGTTCGCTAGACAGTTCCGTTGCTTAAAAGTTTTGTAGTACGTCTATAAAAGAAGAAATGAGCAAATATCCCCTTTCACTCAAAACTTTCATCTGAGAATCAGTGCCGTGCAATATCTTCAAAGATAGCAGCTCGCTAAAATAATCCGAAA
>JPKZ01001923.1:104907-140169 GCA_000803305.1 Toxocara canis
GTGAGAATAGTCACTCTAGCGGTCGAGTTTCTTTTGGATCCAAAGATTGATACGAAAACTAATACAATTATTATATGGCCCCTTAAAATGCTTCTCTACGAAGCTTCGGACTACAAAAAGTATCGCAATAAGGAACGCTTGATTGTTATCCTTCAGCGCTATAATTTTTTAAAACATTATAAAAAATTATATCGAAATGGATCCGAGAAGCAAAAACATATCCTATTAAGAATGAAGAAAGTATTTAAAATAGCGAGTTCCTTTTTATAAGTTAAATTTTAATTTAATTAATTTTTATAAGTTAAATTTCAATTCTGAACACAAAAAAGGGAGAGGGTAAATTAATTAAATGTTCCATTCGTCAAATTATGCGAAAATATTTTGTAAATAACGAGAATTTCATTTCTTATTTTAAATTATGTTTAATAATGAATACTGTTTATGCGTTTCTATGCCACAAATTTCATAGTTGCGCAATGAATTGTCGCATGCGGATGTAAAACGTCTACCAATTAAAGATAGAAGAATTTTTCTCAATTTTGGCATTGTGCCACGATACTTTTTTTCTGATACTGTAAAGATGATTTTCAACAACAGTACTCTTATTTCACTCGAACACTTTTCATTTACTGAAGACAATGAATATTCGTTAAATTTTCTCCGCTAAAGCCCTGCGATAAAAGATGGCTAGTGCTCTTGCACAGATGCTTTTATTTGTTTTGTAGATAGCACGAGACACTTTTTACGTGTTTTGGAGAATCTGTATTCACAAAATGCGCCATGGCGAA
The DNA here is from genome assembly GCA_000803305.1 of Toxocara canis. Taxonomy (NCBI): domain Eukaryota; kingdom Metazoa; phylum Nematoda; class Chromadorea; order Rhabditida; family Toxocaridae; genus Toxocara; species Toxocara canis. The sequence goes on from JPKZ01001923.1 coordinate 105,696, forward strand.
GTATACAATTTTTACGTACGTATGTGTGCGTCAATTTAGCTGTCAGTTAGTTCCAAACAGGGATTCATGCGACTGATTCCTATGCCCAGCTTCGCTAGCTTCATGTCAGAGCATCCCCATGCATGGCTTCACCAAATTCATGTCAATCCACCCGTTTCTAATTTAAATAGCTTGACGTCATTTCAATAATCCCACATTTGGCTTAATATGGATCTATCAACACTGAAAAAACTATAGACACAGATCTGTTAAAATGTTGAAGATTTGCATTCGTTGTTTTATCAAGCTGGCTGCATTTTGCACCAGTCAGGACTGCACATTGCCAAAGACAAGCATAATCTCTCAGAGTGTTTGGGGATCCCTTGAATGCGAACGATCAGAGATTGTTTGATTGTTTGGAGATTCTTCGAAGGCGTCGCTTCCCGTGTCTTAATTACATAGTTTCGCCGGACCGGATATGAGAGGTCTCTTATCTTTGGGAACCATACGATCGACAAAATATGAACTGCTCCCGTTGCCGGCGTACGGTCGGAACGCAGAGACGCTGAAAAACGATCTTTTATATTTTATTATTTGTTGGTGACTTATGAAACCGGTTCGTCTGATTAGCGAAATTATCAAAGCACATATCGTGCCAACTCTTTCTGACACACTTGCCTATCTTTTCCCTGTCATATTCCTCCCACTTGTCTGTAAGAGTTTGAAGATTTTGGCATAGAAAATTTCTTATGTTTCCGGTCATGAGGACCTATCGGAGGCTTGTAATTGCTGATCGGTTATCACTGATTTGTACTTCGATAGTTTCGGCTATTTAACATGGATGGCGGCGATGAATTTCACAGCGTCATTCTTGACGTATACTGCTGCGTCCATTTTTATGATATATTTCATTAATTAAAATTCATTTATGCGCGAGACAAGATTTGATCAAAAAATTGAGCGATCGCATTGAAAACGTATTTGTATGTATTTTTTATTTTTAAAAAAGGTTGAAATGAATTCATTCAATGTACCAACTAAACGAAATATGAAACGAGTGATCATTTTATTGTTTTTGCTCGCCCTCTCTCTCTCTCTCAGTATCCGTTTGGAAGTTGTCCTTGTCGTAATCATTGAAAAAAGTCTTCTTAATGCTTCGCTGAGAATCACTTAATGAAAATTCTCTTTTAAAATTAATACAAAAGAAATCATGGAAGTGATGGAAGGCGGTGCGTTAAGATACTCTTTAGTCGATTGAGATTTTAAAAAAATTTTTGTATGTAAATATCCTCAAAAAATATTCGTTCAGAGGCGCGAGCGAAATATTTAACTCATCTGTTCGTTCACCGATCATTCAAGGATGTTCGACTCGTTGTGGGAGACGGAAAAAAAAACGAGAGGATGTTTGTTGCATGAGAGGCGCTTTCATGACTTAAACTTGATGCCTTCAAAATTTACCCGCAGATGATGAATATTTTAATTTCGTCCGATCCGAATAATTGTCAAAAAAACATCGATGAAAGATCAGTTTTTTCGCGATCCGATCAATCCTGCCGATCGGATGGCGTGTGCAAATTTTTCACCCTCTTACAGGAGGTATAAGTTTTCGTGGGATCGATGAGTTTGTATGATAGTTGATCTAGAAGGTGACCCCAGAATGTAGACTATACGTACTAAATTTCATAACTTTGGCCTCAGTGGTACCCGAATTGAAATTAGCGGACAGATAGACATGCACACACCGCATGCGCACAAAGATACGAACTGCAAAACTCGCCGAAGCGCGTAACAAGCGGGAATACGGGTTAGGTGGCTGAGGCGATGTGCGCTTTCACAAAGCCGTAAATCCCGCAGATCGTTATCATAAATTGTTTTGCGCATATTTAAAGTATTTTGCGTTTTTGTCGGCTCTAGAATGCGTGCAAACGTGAGCAATTTTAGGCAACTTTTAAATGCATGTAACAGCAATCAAAGTTAATGGATCAATAGGTATGGAGGTATAGGCGGTATAGACGATAGGTATAGATATAAAATAGGTATAGACGATAGGTATAGACGATGATGGTGTAGACGAATAGGTATAGACGATGTGGAAATAGGTATAGACGATCAATCAATGATCTAGAGTACGATAAAAGCGCCCCTTCGAAAACTATTATCCATTTCCTTATTTGCGGAACGTTGTGAAGTGAAACTTACAGTGACGAAGTTGTCCAGTTTGTGGCTGAGAGCTCTTTGTGTCAAGTACAGTTCTCATGATGGTGATTTTTTTTTGGCAACCGAAACCCAGTAGAACGATGTCGATAGAGACTTTGAGGATCGGAAAACAAGACAAATTACCAGTTTACCCTTCCGTCGCGTTGGAAAATTTAGTGAAATTTGGCGATCGTAAAAAGAGGGAACGCTTTGTGTTTGTGTTGTGAACGATTGAAAGGGCACAAATGTGTGAGAGGCGTATGCTGACCGAATCAAAAGGCACATTGATTGCGAGCAACGGAAACAGCAGCAGTAGCAGTAGCAGCAACAACAACAGCACAAATTTAATGCAACTCGTCGTGGAGACGGCACGCGATCTGCGGCCAACATCCGACCGATCGCATCCCGTCAACAATACATCAACGAACGTCATTTCCGTACCAACATTCATCCACTCATTCAGTGCTGTTGTTCTTGAACGGAAACACCGCTTCGATCGTTTCATTAAAAAAGCTCGTACGTAAAAATATCGAGTAGAAAAGGAATTATGCTGACACGTAAGCGTAATACTAGGTTCTGCTGGAAGTGATTCTCAACGAGGAGGGGACTATCGCAAAACTATCTGAAAGGAGGGGAAGAGTGCCCGACTAAGACGTTAGGGGGACGCTGGTTAGGGAATTGAGTGGGGTGGAGGGCGGGGTTTGGAAGAAGAGGACGCTGGGTGGGTGAGAATGGCCGAGAAGGGCCGAAATTTGACCGTTGAGGGACAGAGAGTCAGGAATTGTTCAGAAAAACAAGTGGTGTTGCCTACTTGTGAGAAGAGGAGCCCTGAGCAGTTTTGTTGAGGAACACCTCGGGCAGTGTTGGCCGGAACTCAGGATTTTCAACGAGTCTTACTTGGGGAGAGGGGGAGGAGATGGTTGCTTTGTCAGGGACTATTTAGAAAAGACAAATGGGTCCTTGCTAAGGAGCTTTTGGGCAGGAAAGGAGAAAAAAGTACGTCCTCATGAGCCACCACCTTGGACATGAGAGGTAGAAGTGTTTCGACAGAGGCCACTTTGGAGGGGAAGGAGGATGCGCTTCGTCAGCGACCATTTTGGATGGAAAGAGAGATACTCCATTAGAGAGAGCACTGGATGGGAAGGGAGAGGGATGCATCGGTCAAGAACCGCTTTGAAGAGGGAGGACACAGGGTATCTCGTCAGGGCACCCCCTATTCATCCTCATATTGGGCGAGAAGGGAAGGATGGCAGACCTCGTCATAGGCGATTATGGGCGGAAAGGGGGTAATGCACACCGCTGAAAAGTCGGAAAAACAACAGCTCCCCATAACGCTTAGTAAAACTCCGAAAAAACCGGTCAGAGTTTTCTGTTGCTAGTCACTATCCACGACGATCTCACACGCAAGAGCGTTGCAAAATTCCACCTTTTTTGTTGCAGCTGAAATGTGCAGCACTCTAGCACACTTGGACATCACACTTCTCGCAGCTGCAGTGAGAAATTCCGATCACACAGCATTGACGGGATTATATATTGCCGAAATTCCTTAAGACAAAATATTTTTGCGCTGAATACAAAGCTCAGCGTCTGTGTTGAGAGCACTCGATCGTAGCGTTTGTAAAGCTTTTTCTTTGTTTTAGACAGAATCGGTGAACTTGGGGGCATTCCATAGACGTCGGGAAGACAAAGAAGTGAATGCAACGCGCAGTTTTGTGCTTTGTTTGCGGGAGTAATCTTTTGAATTTCTTTCAATTGCATGAGAGGACCTCCAGCTGAGTCTTTGGATAGGTCGAAAAACATTTCCCGAGAGAGGAAAAAGTCTTCTTTTGCCGAACGCTACCGAGCAATTTTACAGTTGATGAGAGCGATTCCGGGAAATGCCGTCCCTTTACGGGAGAGGAACACACGAAAAGAAGTTTTAAACAGTAAAAAGTTTCCCATTTTTATTCGCTGAAATTTGGCAAAAATTTGTCATGAACCACTATATTGGCTGAGGTTTACATACATTTGGCTTCCTCTTGAAAATTTTTATTGGAAAGCTTTTCTCGAATATCTTTCTGTTTTTTTTTGCATGAGTCGAAATAGCTGCTAACTACAGGATCGGAGCTTCCCGTAGAATGTCATTAAAATGCCGAACTCCATAACGAGCACCACTTCAACGTAGCAATGCAAAATGGAGGCGCACGAGAATGGGAAAGAATATTGTGGTGTTGCGCTTGCTTGCATCTATGGATACGCTTCAATCTCATATATCTTGTAGTACCGAGAAAAAGGAAACTAAATCATTACTTTTTTTTCGAATGACTTGTCGGGTACGTATATGACGTAAACGATTATGTAATCCGTAAACCACGAAAGGCTATTTGACGATAATTTTTATCGAAAATCATAAAAAGTATTCGGCTTGTTCTTTTTTTGAATTAACTTTTTTAAAAATCACTTCGTAACGTTGGACATTCCTTTGTTGTAGTATTTCTGTCGCATGATTGTGTGCATTTTGGTAAACTTATAAAAGGGCAAAAATGAGATGATCTCTATTGCTTTCAAGAAGGAAGCTTATGAGTGGGACGTCACGCCTTTTGGCTCGTTCGGCGAAACAGAGGTCTAACGTGCTCCATAGCACTCCCGCATAATTCATTACTTTAATGAGGCGTACGCTACATATTGACCAAACCGAACGAATAACAAGGCGTAGCATACGTTGTATTAGCGCATCTGAACACTCTTATAACGAAAGTAAAGTCGAGCGGGCATCGAGCAGATATGCACCATACGCTTGACACATCGAGCCATTTGAAGATAATTTTTATTGAAAATCATAAAAAGTATTCGGTTTGTTCTTTTTTTAAATTAACTTTTTTTTAAAATCACTTCGTAACGTTGGACATTCCTTTGTTGTAGTATTTCTGTCGCATGATTGTGTGCATTTTGGTAAACTTATAAAAGGGCAAAAATGAGATGATCTCTATTGCAATACTCTTTCTCTTCACTGCACGATTTCTAGGGTTATTAAAAAGTCTTTAAGAAATAGCATCCAGTCTGGGCATTTTTCCTATTTAGTCGCTTCAACTGTACTTCATTTATTGTAGTTACTTCTTGCATTCTCTCAAGCACTTGGATTTATATATAGCGCACTAATTTGCTTCTACATACACTCATGAGTTCCTCTTGTCACGGTCTTCTTTTAGAGTCTGTTGATTCAAACGTGGAAACAGTTTGATAGCAAAGTACAACATGATAGAGGCTACTCTATGTATACAATGCGCTTAGCTATTCCACTGGTCTTCTTTCAGACACCGAAACGCTATATAATTAGCACTGCTAAGCATTCATGCTTTTTATAATTGTAAAGTTTTATTCAGCAAAACATTTGTTCATCAGTGAGGTTGAACTCTGATGCTGGTTTGGAGAACTTTATTATAGAAGTTTTATTATATTGATTCAATCCATTCGCTATACTAAGGCTTCATCTAATTTACGATTCTAATAATGAGCGATTTCTACTTAATAAAAGGCTTCGGCAGTTATTCGATAACTTACTTGAGAGCATATTAGACTTTTGCTTCACATTATTGAGTTTTTTTTAATGCGTTGTGCTCAAATTTTGACAGCTATGGCTTATTAGAACACAATACTTGAGCACGAGGGCCTAAAAGATTATATAACTCGACAAATTTTGCAAATTGTGAAGCGCATCATGCATACGTCATGCTTGTGCGCACACATATACGCGTCCGCATCCCTTTGTTCGGTAATTTCAATTCAGTAACCACTGAAAGTAGCTACAAAATTTGGTGTCATTTTTTTTTTCGAGCTATTCGCTAATCCCGACGCAAGATATGCCGTTGTACCGATCGGGTCGGAAAGGGGCGTTTTAATTGAAATTCTGTTGAACAGATGAGATCGGATGAACTAAATTTTCGTCATTTGTGTGCAATTTACGAGTCCGATTGGTATGCTAAATCTCATGTCATAGTGTCGCGCATTCCTACATGTTTATATACCATAAAGTTTCGGCATATCTTACCAACGATAACGTTAATATAACCACAATTGAAAAAAAAAAAAAAGCACGCATTCTCTTCTAACATTATGCATTTGTATCGAAAGCTCAAATATTTACAGGAATATTTTACTCCTTTTTCATTTTTCAGTTGCCCAAAAAAGTGATATTATTAAGCGAAATAAATTTTAAAATGTCGCTTGTTGAGTTGTAAATAAAACGTTACACTGATAAACAACGAAGTTTATCGATAAGACGAGAAATCATTTTTGAGAAAACGAAATGCGATTTGTTTTGTGGCAATTTTTACGTGATTCATTTTTTTTCGTCACATATCATATTGAAAACGTCACAAAAAAATTTCTTTAAAGTTTCACTCAAGAAACGGATAAGTTTAAATGCGTACAATCAAAATTCATCGAGAGCAATATTCAAAATCGACTCGTTGCATTTCATATTCGCAACACCAGATTTAGCTCTTTCTTCTTGTTATTCGACCCATTATTCAAAAATATTTCAACTTTTAAAAAAATGAACCTTTTCAGCTGCACCATTCATTAATGAATGATCAGCACACGACTGCTTTCGGAATAACTAAATCTGCCGAAGCACATCGAAATGACGGTTGAAAATAGTGTTATGTGAATTTCATATTCCAGCATTAGTTATACCGATTCCGGAAGTGGCGAAATCTGTGGCGTCCGGAACCGGGGTTCTGGTTCAGCCATGTTATGATTACCTCGGACTTGAAAATAGACAGAAATGCATAAGCATTAAAAACTATTTTAGACGATTTGTTGATTTAATTGCCTTTGCACTAGACTGTATTAGACTATACTAGACTGTACTAGACTGCACTAGACTGATTTACTAGACCGATGTACTAGACTGGTGAATCTGAACTGATTTCATAGTCGAATCTCTGAACAGAGAAACAAAGTTCAATAAGGAAGCTTATGAGTGGGACGCCACGCCTTTTGGCTCGTTCGGCGAAACACAGAGGCCTAACGTGCTCCGTAGCACTCCCGTATAATTCATTACTTTAATGAGGCGTACGCTACATATTGACCAAACCGAACGAATAACAAGGCGTAGCATACGTTGTATTAGCCCATCTGAACACTCTTATAAAAGGAAGGAAAGTCGAGCGGGCATCGAGCAGATATGCACCATACGCGTGACACATCGCGTTTCCGCTGCGAGACCTTATAAACGTTCTTTCAACTGCAGAGTAATGATGAATAATCACATTTGCATTTGCTTTGCAAATTTATATTTTCCTCTCTGTTTGGTAGTTTCGACTTGGGAACGACTAATAAAATATTGTTTGCATAATATAGGTTCTAACGTAATTGTCTACTATATCCTGTTTCGGAACGGTATTTGAGCGCCGAGATGAGGTACGAGCATTTAAAGTGCAAAAAAATTTTGCATACATTTTACATACGATCGAGTTGCATTTTCAGTTGTCATATTACAGAACTACGGAAGATGAATCTTCATTGAACGATTTATTCGTGCAATCGGTTCGCTTGAAATACAAACGAATGCCTTAAAATCAATTAACAGTTTGCAAATATCCACTTTGCATCAATTGCGTTTCGCGTCATGCAACCCTGTGATGCATCTGAAACGGAAAAGATAATTTTTTTAAAGGAATGCTATGACGCTATGAAGCATCTGAACACTCTTATAACGAAAGTAAAGTCGAGCGGGCATCGAGCAGATATGCACCATACGCTTGACACATCGCGTTTCCGCTGCGAGACCTTATAAACGTTCGTTCAACTGCAGAGTATTGATGAATAATCACATTTGCATTTGCTTTGCAAATTTACATTTTCCTCTCTGTTTGGTAGTTTTGACTTGGGAACGACTAATAAAATATTGTTTGCATAATATAGGTTCTAACGTAATTGTCTACTATATCCTGTTTCGGAACGGTATTTGAGCGCCGAGATGAGGTACGAGCATTTAAAGTGCAAAAAAATTTTGCATACATTTTACATACGATCGAGTTGCATTTTCATTTGTCATATTACAGAATTACGGAAGACGAATCTTCATTGAACGATTTATTCGTGCAATCGGTTCACTTGAAATACAAACGAATGCCTTAAAATCAATTAACAGTTTGCAAATATCCACTTTGCATCAATTGCGTTTCGCGTCATGCAACCCTGTGATGCATCTGAAACGGAAAAGATAATTTTTTTAAAGGAATGCTATGATGCTATGAAAACTACTGAAAAAAAAAAGACTACTGAAAAGAGATGATGCTATGCTCACACCAAAAAGGATGAGGTCAACAGATGGCTTGTCTTATCATGCTTGGAGTCATTGCACATATATTGAATGCATGCCGTATATTGACGCATACGGCAAGCCATTTATGCGCGACGCATATATGAATGAGCGCTGAACTTGTTTTTGAATGCAAATGATATGGGCCTTATGTTTTTGATTTGCTATTATCGCTGGAATCAGAAAATTTGGTGATAAGATTAAAGCCAGAAATCATTGGCTGAAAACAGTAATCGTTTACAGATTTCTCAAAGAGTTACCTCCAGTACCCGAAAGTGCGTTCGAAAGGTATTCAACGGATTTGCAACGTTCCAGCCTTTATCCGAATCTCAACTATTCGGGTCTTTTCTACGGTATCGTAAATCTTCTTGACGTTTTTCCGCAACTAAGCTCTTCGCAATCCGGTAATTACTTTTTTTTTTCAAAAGCATCCAATGAAACCTTTCAAATCCTTCCAAGTTTTTTTTGCTCTCGTTCACTTTAATTAAGCCGTTAATTGCAATGAGATAAGTAGGGGAACGAATATTTGCAATAGTTGAAACAGCTTAACTTGCAAGCGTCAATGGTTCAGCTTTTCGAATATTCATTACGTAAAGAATTCTCTGAATACAATTTTTTTTTCGTATATCGAGTAAGGCGTTCTATAAGCTACTATTTTATTTGATTCCATATGACCGGGCTCATTTTTGCTGCGGCAACTAATCGAAAGAGCTAGAACATAGGAGGCTGAAAACGCGCTTCTGGGCTTTATATTTGATTTGCAGTAAGCTATTAAGTATTTGCAGTAAGTTATTAAGTATTTGCAATAAGCTATTAAGTTTTTGAGTTTAGCGAATCACAAAATGTTAGCATCGAAGCACTACATGATCGTTTATTGAGGCATATGCTACAGTGATCATGCGCGACTCAGACAATTATTAAGATTTGAAAGCCCACGATTCGATAGCACATTGAAACGGTATGTATACGTTTCAGCGATCGGAGATGCAATACTGGACACAATCAAAGCACTTTACTTCTTTCTACAAAGAGATGCGCTCGAACAATTGCCCTATCTGGTCGCATGTCAGCTGGGTGTTTTCCCAGGAGATTTGGACAAGAAAATCGTTCATTTACTTAGCGAATGTCTTATACCGTTCACTCTATCTAGCCAAGAATGGTTATCCGTTCCGGCAGTCCTCATGCTTGTACTTCAGCATTCCACCGATCCAAGTAAGTATCATAGTATTTGAGTACGCTCGCTTGGTACATGATTTTTAATTATTTGCATTACGGTTGAAAAATTTAGTGCAAATACTCAGAATAAATACGTTCCTTTGCTATACAGTGAACTTTTTTCACATGGATGTTTTTGGAAAAAATCACTTTTGAAAAAAAGCTGCTTTTTGTTACGATAAATAATATTCATATTTTTATTGTCCCAACTCGCTTATAAATAAACTGTACTTAGCGCATTCGTTAAAGTTCCTGTGAAATTATGTTTTTGCTGTTTTCTTTATTCATTTAAATGAAACGGCTCAAACTCCATTCCAGTGCGTTATGCCCTTTTCATCTCTTCATTCACCTTATCTTGCCCACTATCAGTTAAATCAATACCTCTCTTTAATAATAATCGAAAGGCACATATTGTGAACTGCATTAAATTTCAGGTTTGCATACGTTGATTATTGAAAGTCTTATGGCAAGGAAAGAGGGCGTATATAAGGTTAGTTTTCTAACAGTTTCTTATTGTTAATTAGAACAATCCAACTCAACTTCACCCATAATCATTATATTCTCATGGTAAATTTACTCATGCTAAATACAGTTATCGGTATGAAACGCAGGGCTGTAGCATATTCAGTTACTCTTGCAATTGTGCTACCCTTTCTAGAGTATGTGTCAAGGAATTTAATTATATATGTATATATGTATATGTATATATAATACTACTTTTCGCTGCCTATTTACTCGCGTTCCATCGTTTGGAATAATTTTATGCCTTAGCACAGTTATGAATGGAACGAAATGAGGAGGATATTCTATTCGCGTCAGCACTGATGAGAAGCTTGTTGATGGAGCTATGGAGATAATGAAATTATAAAATATTCAAAGAGACTATTAGCGAGTATGGCAATTGTGTTCTTGAATAGAGTATGAGAGTGGTTGTTTTGAAGTAAAATTCTAACGAATAATCAAATATTGTTTATGAGTTGTTTTCAAAGCAAACGAACCATTCGAGTAATACTCGACGGCTCTCATCACATACTCGTTTTGCTCATCTTCGCTTCTTGACTATGCAGTCATCCTATCGTTGAATATTTAATCTTATGCACACAGCACTCCAATTCTTTTTTTTTTTTGCGTAAACAAGCATTGAAGCACCATAGCGTATGCTATATCGAAAGCAAACAACGTCCCTCATGCTCATTTGTATGCGTTTTGGTAAATTTGCATTCTAAAATCACATCTATTTGCAAGGACATGTTTGTTTGTATGTGTGCCGTTTATCTTCCGGTAAAATAAATGCCGAAATCAATGAAGTTAAACTTATGAATTTGGATAAGTAAAATCTACAATGAGTCCTCAAAGATCTTCTATACTCACTTTGAAACCAGTTCGTCGATTTTGGGTGGAAGGGGGGGGAGACAAGGATGGGGAAGGGGATAAGAAAGAGTTGTGCCGATAAGAATGTCATAAGTTTCAACGCATCTTGCAACAAATCTGTTTACATTTTCCAGCGATCGAATCGCAGAAAAATGATCCTTCTCAAAGATTCATAAAAGCGCTTTCATCATTTCACAAATAAATACGTACGCTATAATTTGTTAGCACTATCGCAAATGAGCTTTTTTTGAGCGCAAATCATGCAATTCTGCCCGCATCCTGGCGCACATTCCCACTTGTTGTAAATTCGCACATGCTAGAGATTGAAGTGGCGTCTCAGCACTGTACGGTTGAACACAACAATTGGACAACAATGAAACAAACCGAACACTTGCTGGAGGTTATCTCTCATTACCCCAATCACCGTCAAGAATATGTCAAATTGCGTTGCGTTGCACTCACACTTTAGCCGAACCGATCGCTATGAAAATTCATTTCCGCACATTTATACAATCCGATCGAACATGAGGTGCCTATAGTTGTTCAGTTTTTTGTCTCTGTAATTTCGTCCAGTGTTAATAGTTCAGTTTGGTAATATTCTAAAGTAAGGAAGTCATCCTGCGCTGGATGGATCTGGAAAATTAAGGTGGTTTTTTTGCATCAGCGATTGCTAAGTTAAAGCGATCAGGCAAGCATGTGCATATATTTGAGCGTATACACAATATCCGCAATATCGCTATAATGTGCTTTGCAAATAGAAATTTGCGAAAGCATATGAAAAAAAAAGAAATTTGATTGGAATGCCACCTGCTTCCTATATTTTTCTCCTTTCCCACACTAAAACCAAGAATGTATGGAAGTCTTCAAGCTTTCTTTTTCTCTTTTAACGTCATCCGTACTAACGGTTACCTTCTTAGATAACGGTCGTTGAGTGCAAAAGAGACCGCAGAATGTTTTTGAAATTTTCGATTTTATCTTAGCGCAGCCTTGCGAAATTTATATAGGTTTTGCAAAGTTATGCATCGAAATATTTCGCCTAGAATGTTATCGTTCGATTGCAGTCTATTCGAATAAAACTTGCTATACTTCACATAAAAAGTTTAATTAATTTATTTTGCATTCTAAATGATCTAATTTCACCACAATATTTCCCCTCCCCCCCCCCCCCCCCCCTTCTCAGTCGACCCGATTCGTAGTTTCCGTAAGAACACGATCATGGGAAAATAAGAAAGAGTTGGATGCGGTAATGGTGCATAATGTGTCTATTGAAGGATGTGATACTTGTGTTATCGAAAGGAACAAGTGAAGCGCGCATCGCAGCCGCCAACTTACTGTTTCACTATTGGCCACTGCTCAATCCACATATTTTACATCGCAAGCCGATTCAGTATCGAGTTCAAGGTTACTTATACCGTATAACTACCTAATAGGCTGTATTGTCATTAATATAAGGCGAATCGGAAATAAGATATTGCCGTATAGGTAAGCAATTGATTTCAAATCGCTTAGTACAATTTGATAAATGAATTTAGATTTTGCGAAAAAAAAAATGTTTATAGCGTCATTTTAAAGTAATTCTAATTAAAACACCATTACAAACTAGAAAACGATTTGTTAAATTAAGTCAACGTTATTTTCATTAACCGACTACCATATGCCAAAATTTTTTAGCATTCGATAGCAAACATTTTCAGTTTTGTTATATCCAATCGTTGCTGAAATAATCAATCCTTCGTCCAATTCGGAGTAATACTGTAAAATATTTAGTAATTGTAAACGCTATACAAAGTATGATATTAATTTAAAAGTCGCATAATTCTTTTGGCCTACTCTTTTTTCATATCTCCCATTATCTATACGCTAATCACATTCGAATTTATATGAATAGAATTTTCGCATTTCGTATAGAATAGAGAAACTATACTAGATGCTAACTGAAATCATGCATTTTTTTTTCAGTGAAACTATGCGTAAATGAAAGTTCATTGATGTGCGAATACTTTGCATGAAATTTTTTGAAAAAAAAAAGAAGCGCTCAAAAAGAATTCAACAAATCGAAGCAATGAAATGAAATTTTTATTTTTCGTTTCTTTGTTCGACCAAAAGAATTCGAAGCGATTACAGTAGAACCTACATCTCTCAAAATAATGCTTTATCCCAAAATTTGCGAAAAAAAAAAAAAGAGAAAAAGAAGAAAAGAAATCGATTTGATCGAATTGATGTCGTTTCGAGAACGTAACCGAATGTTAGCGTCAATAATTTGGCCAACTTAACAAAGAAATCGATTTGATCGAATTGATGTCGTTTCGAGAACGTAACCGAATGTTAGCGTCAATAATTTGGCCAACTTAACAAAGAAATCGATTTGATCGAATTGATGTCGTTTCGAGAACGTAACCGAATGTTAGCGTCAATAATTTGGCCAACTTAACAAAGAAATCGATTTGATCGAATTGATGTCGTTTCGAGAACGTAACCGAATGTTAGCGTCAATGATTTGGCCAACTTAACAAAGAAATCGATTCGTTTAGCCATCTTCTTGATGTACTTTTTGATGGCATTTCTCACGTCATTTTCACTCTTTATCGCTCGTATTGCTTCTTGTTGGATACCGTATTTTTTGATAAGTTTCATTTTCGTTGTTCGAATGCAAAAATTCCTTCACGACATAAAATGCAAACTATCGTCGATCGAGAAAATGAAATATCTGCTGTGAATTTTCGATTATTTCGATTACAAACAGTTAACGAGTAAATCGATTACAAATGGTAAACGAGCAAATCGATTATAGACGTTAAACGAGTAAGCCGATTACAAACGGTAAACGAGTAAATCGATTATAAACGGTAAACGAGAAATCGATTACAAACGTTAAATGAGTAAGTCGATTACAAATAGTAAACGAGTAAATCGAGTACAAACGGCAAACGAGTAAATCAATAACAAACGTTCCGTTGAATGCATATTACCATATCGTTCTGAAGCGTCTTACTAAGAAATATTTCAGCGTGGACATGTTCACCTTGTCAGAATGTCAATTGTATTGACAAAGATGTGAGGTGAGTGTTGCATAATGAATAAAAACTAGCAGATGTTTTACTGTATAAAACAAAGTCACAATCTGTTCTCAATTATAAATCTTCATTTCTTAATTAATTATTTCTAAAATTAATCAGCGTCATTGTTTCATTTCCGATCAAGACCGCTTCTGATACAGCATTGTGAGTTTTGAGCCGCTGATAACTATCATTGTTTGGCAATCTTTTCGCATATCGAACAAATCGAATCGCCCATAGTACCTCGTCTTCAGTACCTCCCAACGTATATCCACAGTCAAAGTTACTTGGTATTTCGTTCAAGAGCACCAGATTAAGTTTTTTTCTACTGCTATTTTTAATCCAATATTTGCCCTAAATATATCGCTCATGACGGGCCAACCATGATCAAAGCGAAGAACGTAATCGCTCAAAGCCAAGCGTTTTGCTGTTAGTTTTTAAATATAACGTTCCCCAGAAGCGCAATCCTCAGTAAAAGCAGCCACTCCTAGTAAGAGCCGCTATACTTCAGACTTCCACTTCGACAAGTGTGTATCGGTTGGCTTCGTAGACCAAATCAATTTTAGAATAGTAGGATGCAGAGCCAACTGAGTCAAAAACTCAATGTTATTTCGCTACTGCAAGACCAGATGTAACGTGTTTCACCTCCGATTCAGTTTGTTCTGGGACGAGAACGATATATACCCTTGCACTTGAAGTAGAGGTTGTAAGGTATTTTGTCATTATATAGGGTGCTCCAAGAGTGCACGGCTTCCCATTTGGGAATCTATTCGGATTCCCATATGGGAGTTTCGTATAATAAGCTGAATGGGAACGCTGTATTTGGCGATGATCAATTCGTCGCATTTTGCATAATTCAATGAGTCACAATTCAAATATGCTTCTGATTTGGTGAGATTGAAGCAAAACATCTTTTGATCTTTAGTCACTCTTTTCTATCGCATTTTCATCTCACTTCTCGATTAAAGCATAGAGTACTTTTTCGCTCAAAAGATGGCAGTAATCTGGCACTCCGATTAAGCAGTAAACAATCCCTGCCATCGAATAAAAGTCGAATATGAAACCCTTTCGCCAACGTAAATTGGCCGTACTCAATAAACATGAACTTATAACCAATCGTATATTATTCTCCTGGAAATTTTTGCGGCCGAGGATGAGGATCATTCATTGTTGGATCCGGAAGCATAACTTGTATCGGAAATTACTCGTTGACTATAAATTAAACGATTCATTGGCCGTAAAAGCAGATCATAAAAATATTATGAACGGATCATAAAGTCATTCCTCTACGATTTGCCTCTATCACATTTATTGTTTAAGAATATTTCTGCTGAAAAACTGGTGTTAACAATTGATCGATCGATCAATATTTAAGCTCAAGACTATGCTATGATCCCGGGGTATGCACACAATACGGTGACAGTGCACCACCAGTTGCATTGTGTAAGACATGTGCTGATATGGTGGAGCGTGAGAAGAAGGTGACTACAAGAGCGATTTGTAATCCGATGGCTACCACCGATAATGTCGTCTGTCAGAATCGGGTACGTCGTCCGGATAGCAGTATCAGCACTTGACGTCTAATGGTGTTTCTGACGTATTTTAAATCGCAATTTTGAAAATAAATCGAAATTTTCCACAACAAAAATTCTCTATCTCGCTGTATCATGTGGAACATTAAATATGGATTTGTCTGCTCATTTGCCGTTTACCGGAGTGCAGTCTCTTTTCATAGCAATAACGACAGATTAGGCCGTCTCATAATTTCGTATATATCGTGCAATTTTGAACTCCTTTTTTTTAACCATTAGATTTAGCGGGCGAACTTATACAACGATATAAAGAATTCAGACGTTCACATAGAACCGACTGCGATTCGCATAGAATGCGTTACGTTATATTAATTGCGTGTATTTCGGGTGGAGGGCGGGAGAAGGGAGAACTTTTAAAGAACGACCGGTGGCAGTTTTTTGTTAATTTAAATCTGCGAAGCGAAAAATGACAATTTTCGCGGATTTCTTTGCGCACGAAAAGTTCCAAAAAAAAATCCGCAAAATTTAACAAGTTTTTTTTCCGCGATGTCCAGAAAAACGAGGCGATTAGGCATCGGCTCCAAGAGTCCGCTCCTACGCCTATCGGGAAAGTAGTTTTAAAAAAAAGGAAGAAATGAATGGTTGTAGCTAATTTCAGGCATGCGAATCAACGAATAGGCTCGCGGTAGGTACATGCTTCTCAGAGGACTGTATACGCTCACATCACTATGTACCCCTTCGCTTATGTCAGGTATGCCCTTCTCTATGCCTTTAGTTTTGTCAACCCTCCACCTTGTTGTATTTTATGGAAACCTCGATTGAAGGCTTAGAAAATTCGATAGTAATTCGCAGTGATGGTCAGCAACAAACTTGAATGCAGAAAATTTACCTTCCATACCTCTAATCGAGAGTCATCGAAGCGCATTGACGTGTTCGTTTTACGATTCGAATGTCGAGGAATGCACTTGATGAGGAACTGGTTATATTCAAAATGCGTGGTATACCCGATGTCGTCTGTTTGTTTCGTTTTTGTAAACGTATATTTTCACTGGATCTACGTATATGCGTGAGCAGACATTCGCGAAACTTCACCTTAAGTAGGAGTCAAAAGTTCTCCACAAGGAAGTTTTGGGCAAACTGCGAACAGCTCTCTATCGCGGTCGATAATAAAATAAAGCTTTTGCAGCCTGCAAAATACTTCTGAACTCTCAAAGAGGCTTCTGCTTACCTCATTTAGCCATATTCTTGTCAGTATGCTGAGCTAATCGAGTCCAAAAAGTTTGGCTTTTACAGCGATTATCGTTATCGTTTCTTTGCGGCTCTCATTGAGCCTCAACGAAGCTAATTCAAACTCGAAACCTTCCCTGCTTTTATGTGTTGTCGCATATACCTAGTTGTGCGATGTAAAGGTGGCTCATGAAGCTTTCTCGTTTTATCGTTAGCTAAAAATAGTTTTTTCATATTTTCTGATTGCTAATATATCTTGTGAGAAGCACGCGACATAAAGACAGGTGAGAATGAATGTCAGATGGATCACACCAATATGCACTCTCGTGACTCACTCTTCAAACCAGCCATCTTCACAGATCACCCATCAATAACGAATTCTCAGGTTTCACGTAATCCGACCGCTTGTGCAAGCCCTTTACTAACGATAGTTCCTGCCAAAGAAAGGATTGTCCATGATCCGACCAGTGAATTATGCAGTCCGAATAGTCATTAAAGGCCTGCAATTTTTTAAACACCTTTTAAGAGACATAAGTCGTCTCATAGCCGGTAGACTGGATTGAAACCGGCAATATGAGGTGGTTTTAGGGTATGGATTAAACTGACCAAACTTCATAAGTCCGGCTCTCGTTTTGTCTCATTTGCAACAACCGAATGGACATACAGGCCCACTCATAATCACATATATACGAATAGACATTCGCAACCACCCAGTGGACAGATAAAGCGTTTTGCAAATTGCAATTTTGCGAAAGCGCATATGATAAATGCAAAAATAGTTACTGAATCGAAGCCATGTCTGCGCCAATAGCATCCATATATCTCTGGACGAAAACATGAAATTCATTTCGTTTAACGTAGAAGTTGTGCAATTTGCAATCCGCGTTCAGTATGCTGTAATTTCCTTTTTCATCAAGAAAAAAATTTGCTTTCTATGACTCATTTCTGTTGCTGCTTTTTTTTCTAATGCAGATTTGACGTTCATTCGCCTATCGAATTGAATTATGGGCGGATAGCCAGATGGGTAATCATGGGCAATTCGTGTGCCTTTATGCCACACATTATATCGAATGTTAACTTTGCAAATTTAATTCGCTCGTGGTGATTGCCCCACTGAAATGTGGTGATTGCTTTCTCGAACAGATTCGATTCGATTCATCACACAAAATGACAGCCAGTAGTTCTATTTGCGAAATTCTTAGTGCGCCTATTTTTAGCAACTCATTGAAACGAAATGCAATCGAATAAAATGCGCCTACATATACTTGCACAACGAAAATATATCTATCGTATTGTGTATGAGATCAAGTTATTTATGAAAATTAGGATAAATTACTAAAAAAATTAATGATAATCTATACCTTTTGCATTTTCCATTCTCCTCTATCTCATGGAATTTGAAGGTGCACTGGATGTAAGTGTAAAGTGGAACGGTGCTAAAGTGTTACGGAATTCATGATGGAACCTGTGGGACTGTAAACACGAAAAATTGACGAAACAGTATGTGTAGATGGTTCGGAAAGGAAAGGAGGTGGATGGTTCGGAAAGGAAAGGAGGTGGATGGTTCGGGAAGGAAAGGAGTAGGATGGTTCGGAAAGGAAAGGAGGTGGATGGTTCGGAAAGGAAAGGAGGTGGATGGTTCGGAAAGGAAAGGAGGTGGATGGTTCGGAAAGGAAAGGAGGTGGATGGTTCGGAAAGGAAAGGAGGTGGATGGTTCGGAAAGGAAAGGAGGTGGATGGTTCGGAAAGGAAAGGAGGTGGATGGTTCGGAAAGGAAAGGAGGTGGATGGTTCGGAAAGGAAAGGAGGTGGATGGTTCGGAAAGGAAAGGAGGTGGATGGTTCGGAAAGGAAAGGAGGTGGATGGTTCGGAAAGGAAAGGAGGTGGATGGTTCGGAAAGGAAAGGAGGTGGATGGTTCGGAAAGGAAAGGAGGTGGATGGTTCGGAAAGGAAAGGAGGTGGATGGTTCGGAAAGGAAAGGAGGTGGATGGTTCGGAAAGGAAAGGAGGTGGATGGTTCGGAAAGGAAAGGAGGTGGATGGTTCGGAAAGGAAAGGAGGTGGATGGTTCGGAAAGGAAAGGAGGTGGATGGTTCGGGAAGGAAAGGAGTAGGTGGTTCGGGAAGGAAAGGAGGTAGATGGTTCGGAAAGGAATTTTTTGAGGAAAGGAGATATATATGTTCGATTCGAATGTCTTCTGACAGGGCAGTTGTGCCTTTTATGCGAATTACAATAGCTGGAAAAGTAAAATTTTGCTGCAAAGGTTATGTAAAACGCCTGATTTGAGCGATAACTTCAGAGAAGCGCATATTGCGTAATTTGTCATTTGGCTATGATAATTTAGGAAGGATATAGATATTTTTTAGTTGTTGTGGAAGTATTACTATAAATAGTGAATATGATATTACCATAGGTGACACACACTATTATAGTATAGGTATAAAACCCAGACACAGATATACGTATATATACCTGCATAAAATACAGGTGTTTAGGTGGTTCGGAAAGGAAAGGAGGTAGATGGTTCGGAAAGGAAAGGAGGTAGATGGTTCGGAAAGGAAAGAGGTTAGATGGTTCGGAAAGGAAAGGAGGTGGATGGTTGGGAAAGGAAAGGAGGTGGATGGTTCGGAAAGGAAAGGAGGTGGATGGTTCGGGAAGGAAAGGAGTAGGTGGTTCGGGAAGGAAAGGAGGTAGATGGTTCGGAAAGGAATTTTTTGAGGAAAGGAGATATATATGTTCGATTCGAATGTCTTCTGACAGGGCAGTTGTGCCTTTTATGCGAATTACAATAGCTGGAAAAGTAAAATTTTGCTGCAAAGGTTATGTAAAACGCCTGATTTGAGCGATAACTTCAGAGAAGCGCATATTGCGTAATTTGTCATTTGGCTATGATAATTTAGGAAGGATATAGATATTTTTTAGTTGTTGTGGAAGTATTACTATAAATAGTGAATATGATATTACCATAGGTGACACACACTATTATAGTATAGGTATAAAACCCAGACACAGATATACGTATATATACCTGCATAAAATACAGGTGTTTATCATTGTTGGATAAATCCACAAGAAAATTTTTCTAATTCATAGCGTTTTTATTCGACTTAATTCTTTTAATATACAAATGAAGCCTTTGACAAATTCATCGTTCCACTGACACCTTGACAGTGTTTACGTTCTTTTTCAAAACCTTCCGAGTTGTATTTACTTCTAATTTGAAACTCTTATCCGTAACGGAAAGTTTTACTTCCAAACTAATTAACTTTTAGGAGTGTTTCACAGCTTTGCACACCGAGACTGCAACAACGCATATGCGTCACAGTGGAATGACATGTGCGTGGGGATCACCGCTGGAGAGAGATATCGTCGAGGCAATCGTTAAACTACTTAAAGAGACTTCGGGCAATCTTGAAGGTCAACAAACTTTCCTTATTTAATTCTCGGGTTCATTTCTTTTTCACTGACTCTGAATAGCTTTAAAAAATGCTGCAAAGCGTTTGAGGAGAGTTGTTATGACAAGCACTTTGGGCATTCCTGAGACAACTGTCTCATGCGCTCAAGCACTTAGCGCAAGATCATGCGACTGGCTTATAGGACGATGAAAAAGATGTGGCAAATCGTTTCCTATTTTCTGAGTTCAAAATGAAAATCCAGTATTGCAACTGCACATATCATATGCACATCAAGTAAACTGTTGTTGTTGATGACGCTGTCATTTTAACGCGAGTTTTTGCATTTATTTTTCCCGAATTTCCCGTTTCCCGACCAAAAATTCGCATAATGTACGCTTTGGTTATACGTTATTTTGCGACCTATAAACCGAAACCCCTGTAAAAGAATTGAAGTTGAGGAGAATTATTCTGCTGAGCTACCTTTCCCACTGGGTTACATTATATGGACCATGATAATTGATCGTTGAACTTACAAGTAGTACAGAAATTTGAACTTTGGACAAAGTCGCAATTTACGAACGCCAAATTGCACCGCGTTGGTTATTCTCGTTTTGGAAATGAGTCTACGGAATGGATGCGAGAAAGTAAACAATTGCACACACACACCACAGTCTCTTTATGCGTCTTTATGAGGGAGAAAAGCGCATAGAAAATTGTAATGTGTTGGAAGAAAATGCAACGGATCATCTGCCTGCTTAAGCGAACTTTGCAATTTTGCAACTTCGCAACTTTGCAATTTTGCAGTTTTGTGCATCGGCAAATTTGCAATACGCAGAACGTATCAAACCAATATTATGTCTGTGTGTATGTACACATGTATGTGTCTGTCCGATAGCACAATTCGGTAACAACTGAAATCAGAGTAAAGAAATTTGGTAGAAGCAATTTGCACCCTAAGATAACTCACTCCGTTCACTCAATTTTTGAGCCAGTTGTTCATTTACTTCATGGAAAGTTACATTGCTTTGAAGGGGTTAAAAATTTGTTTACATTTATCAATCTGCCAGATTGCATATATCAATAAATGAGCGATAGAAAATCGAGTCTTTTGCAGAAGATTTGAACGAATAACCAAATGTAAATTTCCTTTATTTGTGAGTGGTTTGTGAAAATGGCTTGTTTAGTTGGTGAATCGCTAAAGCGCATATTGTATTAAGCAGTTAGCGCACATACATATTTGCTTAGTGCTTGAACGGGCCATAAAATGGTACAAATTTGTGCCGAAATGTGTACTGACACATAATTTTTTTTTCCTTACTTCAACCCCGTACAAATTCTAACAAAATTGAAAAAGAAACAAGATTAGCCAAGAAAAAGAAAGAAGCGGAAGTGAAGTGCACCTATAAATGAAAATTCTAAATAAGGAGGTAGATGGTTCGGAAAGGGAAGGAGGTAGATGGTTCGGAAAGGAAAGGAGGTAGATGGTTCGGAAAGGAGTTTTTGGAGAGAAGGAGATATATATGTTCGATTCGAATGTCTTCTGACAGGGCAGTTGTGCCTTTTATGCGAATTACAATAGCTGGAAAAGTAAAATTTTGCTGCAAAGGTTATGTAAAACGCCTGATTTGAGCGATAACTTCAGAGAAGCGCATATTGCGTAATTTGTCATTTGGCTATGATAATTTAGGAAGGATATAGATATTTTTTAGTTGTTGTGGAAGTATTACTATAAATAGTGAATATGATATTACCATAGGTGACACACACTATTATAGTATAGGTATAAAACCCAGACACAGATATACGTATATATACCTGCATAAAATACAGGTGTTTATCATTGTTGGATAAATCCACAAGAAAATTTTTCTAATTCATAGCGTTTTTATTCGACTTAATTCTTTTAATATACAAATGAAGCCTTTGACAAATTCATCGTTCCATTGACACCTTGACAGTGTTTACGTTCTTTTTCAAAACCTTCCGAGTTGTATTTACTTCTAATTTGAAACTCTTATCCGTAACGGAAAGTTTTACTTCCAAACTAATTAACTTTTAGGAGTGTTTCACAGCTTTGCACACCGAGACTGCAACAACGCATATGCGTCACAGTGGAATGACATGTGCGTGGGGATCACCGCTGGAGAGAGATATCGTCGAGGCAATCGTTAAACTACTTAAAGAGACTTCGGGCAATCTTGAAGGTCAACAAACTTTCCTTATTTAATTCTCGGGTTCATTTCTTTTTCACTGACTCTGAATAGCTTTAAAAAATGCTGCAAAGCGTTTGAGGAGAGTTGTTATGACAAGCACTTTGGGCATTCCTGAGACAACTGTCTCATGCGCTCAAGCACTTAGCGCAAGATCATGCGACTGGCTTATAGGACGATGAAAAAGATGTGGCAAATCGTTTCCTATTTTCTGAGTTCAAAATGAAAATCCAGTATTGCAACTGCACATATCATATGCACATCAAGTAAACTGTTGTTGTTGATGACGCTGTCATTTTAACGCGAGTTTTTGCATTTATTTTTCCCGAATTTCCCGTTTCCCGACCAAAAATTCGCATAATGTACGCTTTGGTTATACGTTATTTTGCGACCTATAAACCGAAACCCCTGTAAAAGAATTGAAGTTGAGGAGAATTATTCTGCTGAGCTACCTTTCCCACTGGGTTACATTATATGGACCATGATAATTGATCGTTGAACTTACAAGTAGTACAGAAATTTGAACTTTGGACAAAGTCGCAATTTACGAACGCCAAATTGCACCGCGTTGGTTATTCTCGTTTTGGAAATGAGTCTACGGAATGGATGCGAGAAAGTAAACAATTGCACACACACACCACAGTCTCTTTATGCGTCTTTATGAGGGAGAAAAGCGCATAGAAAATTGTAATGTGTTGGAAGAAAATGCAACGGATCATCTGCCTGCTTAAGCGAACTTTGCAATTTTGCAACTTCGCAACTTTGCAATTTTGCAGTTTTGTGCATCGGCAAATTTGCAATACGCAGAACGTATCAAACCAATATTATGTCTGTGTGTATGTACACATGTATGTGTCTGTCCGATAGCACAATTCGGTAACAACTGAAATCAGAGTAAAGAAATTTGGTAGAAGCAATTTGCACCCTAAGATAACTCACTCCGTTCACTCAATTTTTGAGCCAGTTGTTCATTTACTTCATGGAAAGTTACATTGCTTTGAAGGGGTTAAAAATTTGTTTACATTTATCAATCTGCCAGATTGCATATATCAATAAATGAGCGATAGAAAATCGAGTCTTTTGCAGAAGATTTGAACGAATAACCAAATGTAAATTTCCTTTATTTGTGAGTGGTTTGTGAAAATGGCTTGTTTAGTTGGTGAATCGCTAAAGCGCATATTGTATTAAGCAGTTAGCGCACATACATATTTGCTTAGTGCTTGAACGGGCCATAAAATGGTACAAATTTGTGCCGAAATGTGTACTGACACATAATTTTTTTTTCCTTACTTCAACCCCGTACAAATTCTAACAAAATTGAAAAAGAAACAAGATTAGCCAAGAAAAAGAAAGAAGCGGAAGTGAAGTGCACCTATAAATGAAAATTCTAAATAACAGTTAGCAATACTAATGCTGTTATTGTTTTGAATCGCAATTTGCTTATTGTTGTGCAGTCGATACTTTAAAATAACAATTGTCTGTAACAGCTACGCATGCAAAAGGTACAATTATATGAATCAAATTTTATACAAATGATAAACAGTATATTTTTTATTGTGGCGTTGTAAGCTGTTAAATTTGTTTTTTATAATCTTCTTTGTTTTCCCTGACGCATAATTTGACTCGCGTTGAAGTAAGAAATTTCTTCGCTAATTTGCCATGATCTTTACACTCGTTTAATTGACTTAACTAAGTAAATAATAGCTCAAAAGCTGTCATTAACGTGCTTTTTTTTAAAAAAAAAAAAAGATGAAAGAATTAAAGCGGTGATGAGTGAGCGTTAAGTTTCATTCGAGATTCACTTGTTTCAACCCTTTACACGGTGTGCGGAAAACGTTATCGCAGCAATCTTTGTGAAATTTTTCTTCGATTAGTTTAAAAATGTTATTTGAACATAGGGAAAAACGACTACGAATAAAACTCGAGCAAATTAAGATGAATTTTTTTTGCTGAGAAAATTTAATTATTGTGATGCGTTGGAGAGGAAAACACCTTTTAAGGAGATCTTAATAAGTAGTAATCCAATCAGCTGAAATGCGTATCTCGAAAACAACATTCTATATAAGTATGCTTCATTCAGAGCACACATATTATTTGTTTGGATTTATGCAAGTTTTATTTGTCCTACAGCAAAATAATAATACGTTTTTAAGGGACAGAAAGTGAAGGGAAGCGTCCCAAATGGCTGCGGCAACTGGAAGGTGGACACAGTTTGGGCCGTGAGATTGACCGTATGGCCGACGAGCGTCGTATGTTGAGCCGATTCGGTGTATGGTTATTGGCCGCTCTTTGTCCACCAGTTCCCGAAGCTCGTCCGGTTAGTTCTTTTCTCAAAAAGCAAAACTATATTAATAGCTATCCGTCCCTCTAGCGTTTCTGTTGAATTAGAAGTTGAAGTATATAAATTTTGACGATGCTATCAATCAGTTTTTGTACAACAATTTTTACTAACAGCATCAATTTGTCCATACTAATACTATTCTATAATAATTGTAGTAGTAATATCCATTTAATCAGAACATGGCATTAGGCAACGGTTTGCTTATATATGTCATTATAAATTTCTTCCATTAAGTGGACAGTTGTTGTTGCTGTTAGTTGAGTTACTTTGTCATACGGGGTCCGTTATCGATCTTTATAGGAAATCAGTTCTATAAATTTTTCTATCTGTTCCATTTCGAATTATGGAAAAATAAAAGAATTCGAATAAAACTGAGACTGAAATTCGTATTTCAAGCAAATGAACATTTAACTTGGAAGACGTTAATATTGGCAGTGAATTCATTTATTCAACGAAATGTTCTAATTTGAAAGCCATAAAGCTCGGTCGTTGATTGCGCTCAGCGTTTCGATTCGGCTCTCTCCAATCGGTCTTAACCATTTCATTAGAAAGCCATTGATTCAATAAAGAAAGCGAAACAAACGTTCTTTTACGAAATCACAGAATGATCGTTGTTAGTCGTGGATGCCAAGACATCACGCTACACCCTACGGCTATAGCCAATTTGATTGGCCACAATCACACACACATCCACGCGAACTGTGGAATAGAAATAGTGAGAGATTTAGAGAAAACAAAGGGGGCAGAGGGTTAAAAATGTAAAAATTTTTAGTTTATGATGGGTAACCTATACCGTTTAGGTGAAATAGGACAGAACGTTAAGAGGGTGAACGAAATAGAATGAAAAATGGAGAAAGGCAATGCAGAAGGAATTTTGACATAGCATTCCGCGTTTTTAGCCGAAAAATTCCTGAAAAATTCGCCTTGAAAAGATCGCCAAAGGTAATTTAATGATCACTGAATGCGAAAAAAGGCATGCGGGGACCGACTTTTTTACAATCAGAATGAAAAAAAAACGAAGAAGAAACTTTAAAAAAAAGAAGCACGCACTTATAAAACGTTCATAGGAGAATATAAATATCGATTAAACAATCAACAAAATCATTTACCAGTTCTCTCATTGCGCTCCTTAAGAATGGAGGTCAGGGTTAACAACAGTAGTAGAGAGCAGCTGCTTCCATACGGTAGCCACCCGATCGAGAAAGATTGCATCCGAAGTTCTAAACCGTTTCTCCCATTACACTATTGATTCGCTGTAAACGATATTGACAGACTGGCAAGATATAGTCTATATCATTGCGACCGTTCCAGGTTATTGTGAGCATATTTTGTTTCATAACGCTCAGGCAGTCAATGACAGTTTGTCTTGTTTTCACTGAATGTAGCCATGCTCGCTTAAGTTCAATAACTGTGGTCGTTGTGGGCAGAAAGCGGTGCTGTTACGTTTCTTATGCGTAAGGTGCGATCAGTATCGCTCGACGGAGTTCAAAGCGTCTTTAACTTCCCGAGGATGTGAGAGCATATTAAAAGTGGTGGAAGATTAAGGGGAAGATTATTGTCGGTTTCAGCAAGCGATTGGCTATGTGATGTCGATGTTGTTCCAATGGTTTGCGACAACTGCTCTACTACCTAACGACTCGATGGGCGCTGCACTCGAACAGCTCAAAACTGATGTTAGTCATCTTATACGCCTTTCGCAGATTTAGTTCACGCAGTGAATGCAGTAGTTTTTGGAGTAGTGTTTTGTGATAAGACAATTTTCTTTTATCTTTTGGGCCTTATCAAGCAGTGATCTGAACAGAGGACCAGCAATAGAAGAATCCTAATTGAGGAGTCGAAGAATAATTTCTTTGCCTGAAGTGAGTCTTCTACGTTCTTTGATTTAGATGCCTTTGGATATCACTTTACTTTTCTTAGAACTTTGGATCTTCAAGAATCTGCCCCTCTCTTATATTGACTTTTTTTTTAAATCTCATATTGTGAAAACGCACACATGCACGTACAAGTTTTTAAAAACATAATTCCCAGTTTTTCCTCTTCTCTGCTTAATGTGAATTTTCACCTCCATAAAAGTCCCTCACCTTTGCAACATTCTTCAGATCACGTTTTAGGCTATTTTCTCCGTTGAAATGCTTCCACATCTCTTGCGTTTGAAACATCCTGTATTCTAAATCGTCTGACAAAGGCTGTAAGTTTGTAGGGAAAGTTTTCCGTGAGCCGTTCCTTGTACATCATAAATGTTGCGGATTGATCTCAGAGAAGTGCCGTTTTAGTAGCACTGCTAACGAAGGCCTTTATTTAAAATTTTTTCAAAGATTATTTCTAGCAACGAAGAGTTTTCCAAAATAATGGAGAGAACTGTAAAAAAACTTTTCAAATTGTAAATGAATCCTTTTGGAACATTTAATGAGCTTATGTTGCTGTTGAAATTTGCGAATAAACCCCTTTCTCTACTGCCACTTGCAAAGCGAATGAACGAACGCCTTTCTCTGCTGCTATTTACAAGGCAAATAAACCCCTCTGTCTACTGCAACGAACTGTAATGTATTGCTGTCAGACGCCTCCTTCAAATAATTGATTTTAGCAGTTAATATGGATGCTTATAGTTTGTATCGGACTGGATCAACTTGGCCGTCACCAACCATTATGATGTATTTATCGAGACTCTAATGCCTAATCCGCCCGAATATGCTCAGGTTCATGTCCATATATTCCAAATTCTTTCATTGTAGTAGCTAAGTTGTATGTTTAATTGGAGATGCCGGTTTGAAAGTAGCGATAGTTTTCCCCAAAATACTGTGGTTGTCTGAAAATGTATTATTGTTTCGATCACTCTTAGCGAAGAAAATTTACCGCAACTCCATCAACATTATTCGCTTTGCTGCCTATTGTGCTCGATCGACAACTGATCGGTTAGGGAAAGGGGGGAGGGCAGCTATTTCTTCGATACTTTATATTTGGTTAAACGAAATATATGAAGAGAATTTTAAAATTAAATCTTGTAAGTTGCATTCTTTATAAACGTCATATTCAGGTGGGTGGCGTATGGGATAAATTTTCAACGAAGAAAGAACAGATGAGAGAAGGACTTAGCAAATTGCTTGCCATAATGCCGTATGATATTATCACGTTGAGCACGTGGAATAAGATCATACCCCATTGGCTGCAAACGATTTGTGAGCAAATCGCCGATGAACATTTACCTGAATTGAAAATTCTTCTTTGGTAAGTCACTTTAGAAACTTTTTTTTAGTTGTTCACTTTTTTTTCCGAATGAAGAAATCGCCATTTGAACGACCTGTTTGAAAAAAAAAAGTTAAAAAAATGATAAACGTCTAGGAGAGCAATCAATGTGCTTTCTACTATAGTAGTGCATGGATTCCGTTTTATAACTCTTTTACGCTATCACTTTCATGCCATCATGTTTTTTAATCGTCTCAATTTAAATTTGATTCTACAGAAAATCCATAAGATTTGCAGGATTTCCTAAGAAATTTGACATTTGATTCCGATTGATTCCGTAAAGTAAAAATGAAGTCAAAATTTAATGATATCAAATTTCAGCAAAATTTTCGAGCCGGACTTATGTCCGTTGCCGTTTGAAGCGCAACAAATCTACGAATTTATTACTGAACGTCTCACTAAAGGGGATGAACTCGAAATTGCTAGCGCACTCGACTGGATCCATGTAATTTTCTTTAAGTTTTTTTTTTCTTTTGAAAAAATAAATTCAATTTTATTGATGACCGGACAGAAATGTTTAAGCTTTATGTACGTTTGAATATGACTCTCTGAAAACAAAACGTTATGAAAAATTTCGGCTTTTTCACGTCAATATGGAAATTTGATAGGTGGCAATTGAGCATGACGAAGAATTCGGAAAAATTTGATAAATTCTCGAGTTGCCAATTTCAATTTGAAGATTCGAATAAGGGTTTGACGATCGAACAATATTTGAGAGACTTTTTCATTTGTCCGGGTGGATGCTTCATTGGCAACATTTACTCGCTTGATGCGATCCATCAGCACATTTTTCCTTATTATGACGTTACTCAACTATAGTTTACTACAGAAATGCTCTAATATGGGTTGCGAAATCGAAAATTAATCAGGCTAATTAAGATTTGTCATCGGAACGTTTAGACATTTTTTTTTTAAAAAAAAGTAATAATATCATTATTGGTTGATATCATTTGTAATTTAATGAAATCGTTTATTCCGCTAGCAGTTTCAGTCTTTCAATGCGAACTTTTGACTGCCTTAAGTGTTTTTAAATACTGATAAAATTATGACGCTGTTAAAAATAGAAAATATGACAACCATATTATATTAGAAATTTCATTGTATAATTGTAACCGATTTGAGGTGCTCTCTCGAATGGAGATATGCATTCCGTTGACACTCTTGCTTGATGCATTTTCGCAATGTGTAGTGCGACTTTCACAAATCGAGCTTTCACCGTCGTCTGAAAATGATCTAGAAGAAGGTCGTATTGCTGCACAAGTCGCAATGATTGATATCATTGCACAGCAAGTTAGTCCTTATATAACCGATGATATGATATGATTTGATAAGATTGAGCAAGTGGACATAGAAGGAGTGTGAGGTGACTGTAGGAAAGGAGCAGAAGATAACATGAAAGCGGTTAAGACGCACGCAAAAAAGGGGCATGAGGCGAATATACGATACTGTAGCTTACGGCATTGTTATTTCAATTTTTTTTTCACACGATGTCTACCCTTTTTGGCTACCATTCCCTTAGTTTTTTACGTTGCTCCCTGTTCGCCTTTATTGCCGCCCTGTTCCGCTGCCTCCTTTCCCCTGAATAGTCATTTATTTGTTGAGACCGCATAATCGAAAGCGTAAGAAACACACTTACATGTAAGGCGTGTGTCTTACGCATATGCCTCGATCGGGAGATTTTGGAATTTAGAGTTTTCAGTCGTAGATTTTAGAATTAATTTACATTTCGCCTGATATTGCAATTGCCGTTATGGTCAAAAAAGACAGATGAACATAAAATAATGCATAACCGCGATGGATGGACATTTTTATATTTCGTAGTGTTGTCCAGTTTCCGCTGGAGCAAACTGAGTTATTCGTTTGCCATTAGACATAATAGCACCAATATTTGCGCTTTTATTTGGTTTTCCTTATTTTCACCGTCTTAATAGATGCCTTCGTTCGCTTTTCAACTAAATAAATGATCATCGTTTTGCAGTTGAAGATGAACGAATTGGGTGTTCATGAGATTTCGGCTCTCACCGAACATATTTTTTCGACGTGCGCCAATCTGCTACAGAATCATTTCGCAAGAGGCGAACACACATGCGATAATCCCGAAACGGATGGTTTTCTTGACTGTTCGGCGTGCCAACAATCGTCATTCGTCTACCAAACAGTCGCACAACTTGTCGAACAACTTTGTCCTAAACAACAAATGCGAATCTCTGTTCATGTGGATGAGGTACTATGCCAAGTGTGTTACCTCGGCAACGAGTCGAGATTTGTTTCGTGAAATAATAACTACTTACCGAAATATCCTTTACAAGACCATAAATGCTTCTTGTTTCACTTTCTCAACGACTCCGTTGCGTAACGTTGAGAAATGGAATACGGTTTTCACTATAAAATCTGTTGCAATTCGTACTTAATTTCGATTCATTTCAACTTTTCTACTTTTAATTAACGTCCACTTTTAAGATTTCCAACCTTTGGAATTTTTCATTTATTTTTAGAATTTTTTTTGGTCGTTTGTGGAGTGATATAACGTGGTTTTCCGAAATTTTAATGAAAAATTGAAGAATTTTTTTGGGGGAAAATATATCGGCTGAAAACGAAGTTTCAAAAAGCGAAGAAAATGAACATAAGCAGCATTATGGCTAATACGTTGAACATAATAGTTATGCTTTTGAGTGAAATATACTGACGATGCAATTTAGCGAGCAGCATATGACAAGAGAACCTTATTTATTCATCGTGCTGACTTTATAAATTGTGGGTATTAGTGCTCTAAAATTTGGATGGCAAGACGTATGGCTGTGCCGTGCTTATACAGCATACACCAAATGAACAATTGTACGTGCCTATATATAGGCAACAGCCCTGTGAAATCAGTAAAAGTGTGCTGAAGATTTTACAGATTTTTTACGAACTTCACTTATATTCCATTTGAATGCGAAGAGGAACTTTGCATGGTGAAGTGGAATTACTTAGAAAGAAACATTATGATTCGTGGTAAGCGTCAATTCTAATCAGGAAATATGTTATTTTGAGTTTACGAATTTTAATTTATATCAGTCGAGAGGACCGTTCGCCCACCCAAGTCGTTTTGTTACATATTTCTCTGTTCCGTTACGTTTCGAGAATGTTCTTTATTATGATGAAAAGTCGAGGACATTTACGAACATTTACGAAAGGTCCAGATTTTTGAGTTCTGTTCAGCAGCGAATTCTTTCAGCCTTTGGAATGGACTAGTCAGATGACAGATGCAAGCACAACGCCATCAAATCTTAGTTCAGTGGCATCACCGAAGCCTAAAGAGAGCAGCGAGACGCCGTCGATGGTAGCGCAAACGACCGCTGATAGCTCGCAGAAGCCACTACTTAAATTCCAAACTGCCAGCGTTCTCGAGGAAGAGCAGAGCTGCGAATTCGTTGGAGTATTGCCTACCGAAGAGGTTTGTATCCGATTTAAATTCAATAGGACCACAAGATAAGCACCAGCAAGCAAATACGCATGTAGAGGGTTGGCCGATCTATGAGCCACCTGACAGCACAGCATATCGGCAAGTGAACGGCTATGCTTTCACGCTACTATATGACCGATATCATGAATAGTTGCATGTTTAGCTTATTCACGATCGGTGCGTGGAGTGTCTTATGAAGTTCGTGTTCATAACGGATGTCAAGATTTCAGTGTTTTTCGCGAACAAATCGCTGTTGCACAAGGGTTTTAAGCAGTAAAGTTTTAATGATTTGAAAGCTTGAAACTCGTTTGCTTTTCTTCCCTTTTGCGGTGGTTATAATAAAGTTTGCTGAAAGCTTACCTTTCATTCTCAACATTCGTTTTTAGGTGGAAACGGCAATGGCTGAAGCAACGACTTTGACGGAGACAGATGTTGGACGCGAAACGTGTCAGGTGGTGATGGCGACATTAGTGGACAACGTTAAGGGTTCCACTCCCGTGCAACCGCATGCCACTAAACCAACTGCTGAGTTCTGGGACACTTCTGTTGGACGATTCAGATTCACCATCGCGAATCTACCACCGCAGCTGCGACTCATTCACGCTCTTCTCATGGTGAGACGCTTGAAACTTTCGATTTCTCTGTTCCTCGATCATCATTTCGGTTTCCGTTCGCTTTTTAAACGTCGCAGCAAATTTGTATTTTGTACTTCGTATTATGGCGATATTGTTTCTCTGCGGTGGTAAATGTTTATGCAACTGTGGGGGTTTCTGTGCAACAGTTTTAATTTGAAAATCACTCGAGCTTAGATCTTGTAATTGCCCACTTTTAATCTAAACCTTAAGTTCACCTACTCAGTTTCGAAAAAGTTCATCGATCCCTGACAAATTTTTACCCCAAAGGACGTAAAAAACTCTCATGCATTTGAACCGGCCGATTTGCTTATTTCATTAACCGAGCCGCAGAAAAACGGCTGCTTACCGAACCATTTGAACAAAAGATCAAATTTAAATATTCATTATTTGCGATTAGCTTATGAAACTGGCGGCTATGTCGGGTAATTTGCCAAAGCGTATATTATGCCAGTCCCTAAGACATATCCTCACTTGTTCATCGTACAATTTTATTTAAAAAAAACCATTATGCATTTCACGTGCAGTATTTGGAGAGCTTCACATTGGGCGGTACATTTTACAGATGGTGTCATATAAAAGGATGCAGAAATAGGGAAGAGCCGAGTCTCTTTGTTGATGCGTTTTTCACATCAGCGCATTCATTAATTCATTTGCCCATTTTTAAGAATTACTTACGACTCCCTACCCCCTTCCCCCTCCCCCCCCCCCCCCCCCCTTTTCCACTCTCCCAACACCACCATTCCATCACAGGCTATTATAATCTGAACAAACAGAAAAAAATCTCGGGACTTAACGACTGTATTGCCTGTAAGTCAACTTAGGCTAGCAGTTTCTTTCCGTGTATGATGAAGTAATTTTGGTCATAACGCTTTTTACAGAATCTTGACTCCGAACCAGATACTGATGTGCAATTCTTTATGCTTTCGACATTAAAGCTTCTATGCCTGCATTGCGAATCGCTTTTGAATGCACGTCGTGAACATCGAGGTTTCTTGATTTGGGCTCAAGAGAATCTACTCATCCCTAAATTATGGAGTCTGCTCCGCTCTGATCACTCGCAGGTGTTGTTAAGTCAAACTGTTTCGCCATTTTTCATTTTATACAAGTAAATGAGCGTCAAAAGACTTCGTCATAGCTAGTCTCTTTTCATCACCTGATATAATAGCGAACATTTTCTTTGAAATGTACAGTCGCAATAAATTTAAAAGAGTACTGTATTGTTGAATTGGAATGAAGTGTTCACCTTTTATGGAAGCTCAAGAAGGACACGGAACGAATAGTTAGTTTTCACTCATCGATCAGAGTTACT
Source organism: Toxocara canis (assembly GCA_000803305.1). NCBI lineage: Eukaryota > Metazoa > Nematoda > Chromadorea > Rhabditida > Toxocaridae > Toxocara > Toxocara canis. The sequence goes on from JPKZ01001923.1 coordinate 139,153, forward strand.
GGAAAAGTTCGAGGAATCATGAGCCTGTTCTGCTTGTTGCTCTTCAACTGGTCTGAGGTCCTTGGGCTCGAATTCCCGAATCTGAGTGTCCCAATCTTGGTCCTTTCATTCTCCAGCTAGCAAAGGGCCTTGAAACCATAGGTCTGCAAAAAAAAACCGCGGAGAATCGCGAGCGTAGTGTTTTTGTGCATTTAAGACCGAGATGCTCAGCAAGGACAGAAATGGGAATACTTTCGCAATAGAAGCTTTGGCCTCTGAACCGTTCCACGGATTTGCGCGTAGTGGAGGTGCCTCGCGGTAGAGATGATTTGGACGAAATTGACCCACTGGCTTGTCTTTTGGAGGGGCTTATAAATTTCGGCGCCTTTTAAAAAATGTATGTTTTAGTAGAGCAGCGAAGAAGGGGTTGTTTTCGTGTTTTTACGGTATATGCAAAAAATATATGCATAAAAGATTCCCCTTCAGCAACCTTTGAGAGGTAGTTCTTGAGGCTTCCCGATGCGTAAACGGCTGCCTTGAGCTTAGAATCCAAAGGCAATCCCAGCAGAGTAATCTCAAGCTTGCCATCACGCTCTAACAATACCAACTTTCAGCTGGGTGAATTGGCCGTTCCGTTGATAATGCATTGTATCACATTGCCTTGTGGCGAGGAAATGTTCTGGAAGACCGTCAACACGCAGTTCACTGATAGCAGATGGCAAGAACGATTCAAAGCCGGTAGGAGTTTATCTCGGAACTGTTGTGTGCGAAATGATGTTGGCCGCCTGGGGTGCGACCGCGCAATACTTAACACTTTACAAGCATCACTTCGTATATTCGATGGCGCTTTCGGAAGTAGAAATTCTCAGAAGTATTGACTATGGTCGAGAGGATAACTTTAGAGGGAATTAAAGTATGTTTTTGCGAATACAAACTGTTGACGTTAAACTTTTTGTGAAACTCATGAAAGGTTGTAAAACAGCACACTAAGCGTTTTCATTTCATTAAAGCGCCTCCCCCCCCCCCCCCCCCCAAACA